>JAJPUD010024225.1:0-18990 GCA_023553655.1 Myrmecobius fasciatus | reverse complement strand
TTGTCAAGTATTTTAATATAATTAACATGTAGTGGACTTCCTGCCATCTAGGGGAGGGGAGGGGACTAGGGGGAAAATTTGTAATGGAAAGCTTTGTAAGGATCAATGTTGAGGAACAACTCATACATATGTTATGCAAACAAAAAGCTTTTTAGTGAGACTTTTGGTTCTCTCATTTTTCATGCATTTGAAATGAAGTGAAATTAAAGAGAATCTGGCCTTTCTTTCCTACTTCTTGTAGATTTGTTATTAAACTGATTTGAACTTCTAAAAAAAAAACCAAGATTGATTTATTATTATTTCCATGGACGATCAAGATTCATTGTTTTTAAGCATGAGAGTTTAAGATAAAACATCTATTTGAAGATATGCTTACTTGATCTTACTCAGCTTTCCTTTTTTGTAAGGACTTCTCTATTCAAAGGACAAGACTAAAGTTTTTCTTGTTTGTAAAAATTGGTTTATTGGAATTTCACTGAAACAAAGCTGGAGTACTGTCTTTGAAATGAAAGTGGGTCTTCATGGGAAATGCTTATTGATCACAGTGATTGACAAGCACATTGGAATCAAACTGCTTTAGAACACAGTTAAAAGAAATTAATTTAATGAAGAATAAGTTGTCTATTGAAGGGTAAATTAAGTCTGAAATCATTATGAATCAGTGGAACAATATTATTCTTTTTATTCAATGAAAGGAAACTTTGGCTTTGATGCAATTTCTACTGAATATGTGAAATTTGCTGAAAGATATCAAAGTAAATAGGAGCACGAATTTCCAAAACAGTCAACGTTTCCGTTAATGAGAAAAAAACCATTACTCATGTATTACTGGTTTGGGATATCTGTGAAATGAAGCCCCTTATTCACTTGGCTGGAATCCTCATCTTGAACATCTCCATAAACTATGTGACCTTTCCCACCTCTACTCCCCCTCCATTTAATAAACTTCATTGGTTCTCTATCACTTCTAAGATCAAAGACAACTGAAATGCAATTATATAATATTCCTCTCCATGCAGTATACAATCCAGTCAAGCTAATCTTCTCACAATACTTCATCCCCCATCTTTCTGCTTTAAATGACCATTCTACAGGCTTCAGGATTCAACTCAAGGGCCATTTTATCCATGATAGTTTTTCAATCCCTTTTGTTCCCTTAAATCTGATAGCCCCGCCCTACTCATAGAATGAACTGTTACAAGACAAAGTAGTAAATGACCTTGCAATCTAGTGTTTGACAAACTCAAAGATTCAAGATTTTAGGATAAGAAATCACTATTTGACAAAATTGTTGGGAGAACTAGAAAGTAGTTTGGCAGAAACTAGGTATAAACTAACATCTCACATTGTTTGCTGAGACAAAATAAAAATGAGTACATGATTTAGACGTAAATGGTGATATAATTAAATTAGGAGAGCATGGAAAATTTTGCCTACAAAATTTATGGATAGGGAATAAATGATCAAACAAGAAGTAGAAAACATGGGATATAAAATGGATAATATATGCATATATTACATCAAATTAAAAATAGTTTGCATGAATAAAACCAACACATCCAAGATTAGAAGGAAAGCAGGAAGATAAAGAAAAAAATTTATAGCAAATTTCTCTGAAAAACGCCTCATTTCTCAAATATATAGAGAACTGAGTCAAATTTATATAAAAAAGTTAAGAAAACAAATCATTTAATGGAATGCTTAGTTAATATATTTTGTGTTAGCTTTTTAGTAAACAGGCTATATAATTGTTGCTAATATAGCATTGTGGGAAGCTAGGTGGCACAGTGGATAGGGCAATAGGCCTGAAGTCAACATTTAACTAGTTGTGTAGCCCTGGCCACATCATTTAACCCTATTTGCCTTAGTTTTCTGATTTAGAAAATTATCTGGAGAGGGAAAAGGCAAAACACTTTAGTAACTTTGTCCAAGAAAAAACCCAAATAGAGATCACAAAAAAGTTGAGCACAACTGGTTATCAATACTGTATCATCTCTCACAGGAAATGAAGAAGTCTATGAAATACTATGAAGTATATAACAAGAACCCCCCTTTCAATTCAACATATATACTGATTTTTGATTACTTAAATGAATTGTTGGGTATGGAGACAGAATGATCATCAAATATATATATATATATATATATATATTGGAAAATATTGTTCAGAATTAAAGAACACAGCTGGCCAACAGTTTGTAAATTTGCTCCAAAATCTCATGAATACATTCTTCCAGAAAAGAGTCAGGAGGTGTTGGACATATGCAACATCAAACACCAAAAAAATTAAATTGGTGACATCTTAACAGTTAGAAAATGACTTTTACTAAAGATGGATTCAGTTTTCAGATCCTCTGCAATGAGATCCATGACCACTCAAATGTCATTTGCCTAACAATTCACAAAGGAAAAGCCATGTGAATGAATGCATATTGTCAGACCAAAATACAACATGCAGTTGGTTGGGCAGTCCATACTCATCAGAACATATATCTGGATAAACATTATAGATGGGTAATGATCTAAAGCCAAAAACTGATTAGGAAGAAGGGACTAGATTGGATTGCATTGGCAAAACTGCATAACACTTTTAACAGTCCTATGTTTTGGGAATCTTTTAAGTGCCACTATTCTCCTAGTATTAATTTATTCTTTTATGAACCATGGAATATAACCATTATGAGGAACCATAAACACTGGTGACCCAAAGGGCTATTGGAGTAATGTATGCGTATAAGCAGAGTGAAGCATATTGTCAACAATTATTTCCCTTGAAAGATATGCCATAAAAGATATATATATATATATGTATTTATGTGTATATATACATATATATACACATAAATACATATAACATTTGGATGGCCTCACCACTGTACTAGTATTTAGCCCATACTAAAAGACCTAGAGAAGAATATTAGTGAATCCTCTATGAATATTACTGAAAAACCTGGACTAGAATTACATACACACAATGGGAAGACATGAATGAGTTATAAGCATCCCAGCTATAGTGAATAGAGTGCTGGCTAGAGTCAGGATGACCTAAGTTCAAAGTTAACCTTAGATATACATTTACTGTGAGGTTCCAGATAAATTATTTAACTTTAATTTGTCTCCATTCTCTTATTTGAAAAAAGTTGATTAAAAATAGCATTTACTTCTGAGGGTTGCTATGAGGATAAAAAGAGTTAACATTTATAAAATGCCATGGAAAACTAAAAGCCTTTTTACCTTTAAATGTTACCTACTATTATTGTGAACTGCATTCTTAAAAGGATCACATAAGAAATGACTTTGCTACTAAATTCACTCGTGTTTGTTACAAGGAAGGAAACAATAAGGTCATGGACTTGAATTCTTTTGTAACATAGGTTAATTTTGTAGAAGCTCAGTATGTCAGTCTATCAGTAAATAAGAATTTATTAAGCATTTTGCGCAAGGTACCATACTAAGTCCTGAGGTTATCAATATAAGTAAAAAGACATTTCCTGAATTCAAGGAGCTTATATTACAATGGACAAAGTCAACATATAAAAGGAGAAGTGGAAAAGGATGAAAGGGAAAAGGAAATATCCATAAAAGAGCATGTTAGCTAAGTACAAAAAATGAAAGATGGCTAATCAGGAACCTTCTCCAAAATAATAGATAATAATGATATCAAACATTTATATAGTACTTACTATGTGTTATCTATGTATGCTAAGCACTTTATAATTATTATTTCATTTGATTCTTATGGCAACTTTAGAAAGTATTATTATTATCATCATTTAGCAGATGAGGAAACTGAGGCAAATAGAGATTAAGTTACTTGTCCAAAGTCACACAAAAAGTTAGCATCCAAGATTGGATTTGAACTCTTGGCCTAGTGTTCTATCCACTGAACCAACTAGCTTTCCCAAATGTAGGTTCTAGGAAAAACTCACCAATGAGAGAAGGGGATCATTAGATTCAGTAGTATCCTATTATACTATGTATAATAGCATTTGTTGTTGGAAGGTACTATAAATATTATTTAGTCCAATTTGGCTCATTCAACAGATGATAAAACTGTATCCCAGAGAGATGAAATGAATGTTACTCTTCCTGCAAGTTTTAGCTAAAGAAACTCATGAAGACAGTAATAAACTTATTTTTGGATTTGCAAGCTGAAGCATTAGATATAGTATCCACACTTTTAAAATTCCAGATATTTGAAGTATTGAAATGTGATTTAGGAAAGATTCATGATTTTTGGACCACATTTCATATATATATACCAACCGTGCCAAAATATAAAATTGATGTCTTTAGTCAGAAGACCTGGGATAAAATCTTAGCATGGAGCCTTATTATCTGGGCAAACCACTTAGTATTTATGGGTCTTATTTTCCTACTCTTCCAAATGAAAGAGTTGGATGTTATTATCTCTAAAGTCTCTTCTAATTTTGTCTGATGATCTTATAATCTTATGAATTAATGATGTTTACAAAGACAAAATTTATTCCAAAGGTGGACAGAAGTAATTTCCTGAGCAATTTTTTTTCATCCTGGATATGACTCAGGGACTAAGAATCCCATGAACATCTCTGGTGAAAGGGATGATTGATTAATAGTCCTACTTTTATCCCAGAAAAAGACCAATGGAACTGGGTGATCAACTCCTTAGGAAAGAAAACCCTATCCTTAGAGACAGTTAAGTGATACAGTAGGTAAAATCAGGAAGGCCTGCATTCAAATCCTATCTTATTTATTAGTTGTATGACTTTAGCTAAAGTCATACCTTTTTCAGCCATGGTTTCCTTATCTGTAAAATGGAGAAAATAACCTCCATGGTTATTGTGAGGATAAGTGACTTATTTATACAGACTTATTTATTTGACAGCACTCTATAAATGCTAGCTATTATTATAATATTTATTTCACACTTCTATAGTCCCAAGTATATACTTTTGCAAATGAATCTATTAATTTTATATCTCCCACTGCCTGGGTGTTGATGATGCTAATGTTGGAAGGTATTTTTCCTCCCTCTCATTCTCCACAGATATCAAAGATCAAAAAATCTAATTTTGCAGCAAGATTAAATTTGCCTGGTACTCTAATTTCACTGCCACCCTCTGCCTCTTTTATTAGAACCTTATGACTGAAGGACAAGGGTTACAAGCTCCAAAGCCTTCATTTAAAGATAGTACTCAGGACAGTTCTTTCTATTTCCCACTAGATCTATTGCTTTTGGATTTTAGTATTCCATCATGGCCTTGGTACCTTCTCCCTCTTTTCTTACCACTTTTCAGCTTCCTTTTGCTTGTTGTTTTTCCCCATTAGATTAAAAACTCCTTGAAGATAGACATTATTACCTTTGGTTTTGTTTGTATTTGTATCCCCAGGGTTTAGCTTAGTGCCTGGTATGTAGTAGTTACTTAATAAATGTTGATTGATGTCATGGGAAGCTACCCTAGGTAATTTAAATAACTTAAATGGTTCCAAAAGGACTTGGAACCTAAAGACACATTTTAGAGGTGAAAATTAGTATATTTTGTCAAATTTCCAGATCTATGGGAAATTCTGACATGGATAATAAACTACTACAGTTTTGAAGAAAATGGTAGCTAAAACCATGGATTCACCCAGAGCATTAATAATGCCTAATTCAAAAATGAAATAGGTATTTTTGTTATCTGACTACTGAATTAATTTTTGTTTAAGGTGAGAGATTTGTGGAAATCATAGAGCAAATGAGTTTCATGGGAGAATTATTCTGATCTATTTCATTTTGAGATATAATGCTACCCAAACCAGAAAATTGTGAAGCACTCTCCTCTGCCATGCTGGGATAAAGCTTTTTATGACACCACCTGCTAGGACTTAGTGAGAACCATAGAGCAATACAGAGCAGTCAGATTGTAGCAGGAGTGACAACCAATATCATTGACTGAGAGCTAAGAGAATAGTGCCAATAACTGGCAGATCTGGAAGGCTAGCAAAGAAATGAAGACCAGCGTTCCTGTTTGGGAGCTACAGCGTTTCAGGAGTGATAGTCCACAAAAGTTGTATGTCAAAAGAATATTATAGAGTGACAATGGTCATCACCTTCTGTGCCTTGTGTACAATTGCTGTAGAAATGACACTCTATGCTAAGTCCTGAGGATAGAAATAAAAAAGCAAGTCATAGATAGGAACTACAAGAAGCAATACCTCTTAGAAGCCCTACCCCAAAACATAATCATAAATGACTCAGGCTATTCAGGTTTTATCATTGAGGGGGGAAAAGGGAAGGATTTGTCATTGCTAAATGTCTGAGTTGGTATAAAAAACTCTATTTGTTTTCTCCAACCTATAAAGAATTTTTCCTATAAAGAAGTTTTATAAACTATGTGTTTGCAAGGGAAATTAGTAAAAATACAGCAATTGGTCTACCATAGTAAAGTTCTCAGATTTGGGGGGAAGGTGAGTAGGGACAGTGAACCAGAGACATGAGAAATCCTCAAAGTGTACACAAACCCTTTATATCCTGTGAGAACCTTTAACACATATATATTTTTTTGAATTGGCTATTTTGGAACCTTTTCTCTTTAGTTACTCATAGTTCCTACTAGTAATCATATAAACATTACTAATTATGCTGACATTCATAATTATATTAATGATTAATAATTATATGTGAGCTAGTTTATCTTTAAGTTTCAAACACAAAAGATGATATTCTTTGGTATTGGGGGATAGGAGAAGTCAGAAGGAAGGACAGCATAGGACAAAATCTAAACTACGTGACATTTTTTCTTTCAGATTCATAATATTATTTCCATCTTTAATTAGCTATGAGGAAAATATGTCAGGATGATTATTATTCAGTGACCTTCTCAAAGCAGAGATGTGATTTAATCATTGTGTCCTTTCAATATTTACTCATCAAGAAGCACTGGAGCACTTTCTGGGGCCAGCAACATCTATTGTTATATTGTTATTCCACAGAGGTTTAATCAAATAAAATATTCCTTGCTCCACACTTGTGTGATATGAAGTCTGGACTTAGAAATGATGAACCTCCTAGGGAATAAGCTGATAGCATCCATCACTGAATGACCACTGATCGTCTGCAAATTTCCATCAAGGTTCTGTAGTGTGTCAAATGCAATGCCCAGTGGAATTCCATGGAGATGACTTCCAACCCTGAAGTCTTGCCAATTATACAGAAGGAATTTAACTTTCAGGCTGCCCAGCATTGCCACTGGTATCTGAAACATTCCTCTGGACTGGATTTTTCTGACATCCTCAATATAAAAAATACTTTTTAAGGAAAGTCTCTGTCTACAAATCTCCTAAAGTCTTTAAAGAATGAAGAAAACATACATTAACAAACTATTTTATACCATAGACTAGATCAGTTTTGGTAACTAGAACTAGAAAAACAACTGGTATTTAAGAAAGCACTGGATCTGAAACCAGAAGTCTTCAATTCAAATTTCAGCTCAGAGATGTAATCTCATTCTCTGAAATTCAGTTAACTCATCTGTAAAATGGGAATAATGCTTGCACTTCTTTTTGCATTTCCTTTTTCATTACTCAATTCTTTTCCTAATTTTTTCTCTATCTCTCTTACTTGATTATCAAAATCTCTTTTTGAGCTCTTCTATGTCCTGAGTTCAATTCTCACTTTTCTTGGAGGCTTTGAATGTAGGAGCTTTGACTTTGTTATCATCTTTGGGGTGTGTGTTTGATCTTCCTTGTCACCATAATAACTTTCAAAGATCAGAAACTTTTTTTGTTTTCTGCACCTTTCCCCAGCCTATTGCTCTGCTTTTAACTCTTTGTAAAAGTAAGGCTCTGTTTCCAGGGTGGAGAGTGCACTGTCCCAAGCTTCAGGGGGTTTGTGCAGCTGTTTTCAGAAATCTTACCACAAGCACTCTTTTCCACCCTGGGATTGTTAGGATGTCCCTGCTCCACTGTGCTGGCCATGGGACTACTGATGGGGCTGTGCTGGTGACCTGCCTATGATGGGATTGCATACGGGGCCCCCACCCTGCTACCACAGAATCTCTCCAATGACCTTCTAAGTCCTCCCTGGTGGTCCCAGACCCAGAGCTCCAGAAGCCTGTAGCACTACTGCTGATTCAGAGGTTCCATCTTGCTGTAATTGGGGTCTGGGCTGGGACTGAGGCTGCAGTTGCACTGGTGCAGCCTGAGCTGAGACTACATGCTAGACTCTCATCCTGGTTCCACAGACCTTTTCTGCTGACTTTCCAAGTTTACTTTGGTCTCTCTGAACTGAGAGGTCTGGACGCCACCAGTACTGCTGCTGATTCAGAGGTTTGGCGTGGGCCAGATCCAGTTCTGGGGCTATAGTTATGCAGGGGCAGCCTGCACCAGGACTGTATGCTGGACTCTTACCCTGATGTCACAGACCTTTTCTGCTGACCTTCTAAGTTACCTTCAGCTGGAAAATGTTCTATTCCCTTTTTTTGGTGTTTTGACTCTCTAAAATTGGTTTAGAATCATTATTTAAAAATTTGGAATAGTCTGGGAAAGAGGTTGGGTACCATTTTGTCTCTGCCTTCCCACTGAAGCACTTCTTAACTCAGTTTGCAAATTGTAGGCCCAGGGTAAATGTGTTCCAAGTACTTCAAATGTATGCAAAGTATTTCAGTGCTTATCTTCCTGTAAATATTCTACAAGAGATTCTACTCAATGAGGTAGAGGAGCTTTTCCTCTTCATCTCTTGATGGCTATCCATTCAGCCCACAAACCACTCTTACTCTTCAACTGAAATAACTGAACAATGAATATCAAGCATTAGGAAGGCAAATAAAGGCAAAAAACAGTCCCTGTCTCTCACAGGATCATAATTTTTATGGGGGACACAGAGTACAAACAATTATGTACCAACAACATATAAATATAAGATGAAGATGATCTCAGGTAGGGAACTAGCATTAAGAAGAAAATATTTTGTCCTCTCAGCCTCAGCTTCAATATTTGTAAAACAGAATAATAATTTCTGTAATATCTATCTCAGTGAAGCAGTATAGGAGATAGGCAGCCAGATTTGGTATCAGAAAGCTCTAGTTTAATATCCTAGTCTTTGCCTGTGTCATCTTGGGTAGGTGACAACTTCTCGATGCCCCCTGTCAATTATTTCTAGCTCTAAACTGTAGAAAAGGTGCTGGTCTGCATTTATAGAAGGAATTTCCTTAGGAAGGTTTTGTTATACCAATTAAATCACCACAAGCACAGTTCAAAAAAAGAATTTACCTCATTAGGTCATTGGAGGAGGATCAAATGTATTAATATGTATAAAATATTCTGCAAACCTTAAAGTCTTATATAAATGTCAGTCCTTATGAAATTATTCTCATAAAGATTTTATAGAGATGAGAAAGTAGGCATATAGATTGGTAGTTATTGATGTCCTCTCAATCACCATTTAATATATTGATGAAATTTACCAGACTCAGACGGATGTCTATAATTTCATACATTTTAAAGTTGAAAATTGTATACACACATGTTGTATATATACATAAGTATATATTTATAAATGTATACATGTATATATGCATATGTATGTTTATGAATGTATATATATATAATGTGTAAAAGTATAGATATATAATTCATGTTGTCGAATTGCTTTAATTGTGTCTGGCTCTTCATAACTCCATGGGAGGTTTTCTTGACAAAGATACTGGTGTGCTTTGCCATTTCCTTCTCCAGCTGATTTTACAGATGAGCACACTGAAGCAGAGAGGGTTAAGTGACTTGCCCAGAATCACACAGCTAGTAAATGTATGAAGTCACATTTGAACTCAGATTTTCTTGACTCTAGACCTGGCACTCTCTCCACTGTGCCACCTAGCACCTATATATTTGCACATGAAGACAAAAATGATGCACTGGGAAAGTTTCTTAGCAAGCTATATTCTATGTATCCAACTAAATTTGAGCAAATTCAATTCAATAAACATTTCTTAAGCATGTATACCATGTGCCAAGTGCCATGCCAAGCATGTCATGTTTCTTCCATCGGGTTCACAGTATGACTGAAAGAGTATTTAATATTCCTAGACTTAGAAGACTTGGTATTTCTGCTATTTATTACCTCTAAAACTGGACAAGTCACTTACCTAGACCTTGGTTTCCTCCTCTGTGAAGTGAAAGGGATCAGACTAGATGGTCTCTAAGGTCCCTTTTAACTCTATATTTATGATATAAGCTTCTGAACTGCTGTGGATGCCTGGGACTTCCAGTTCCTCAGCTAGTCAAACCAAACCAGTCATTCAAAATGAAAGATTCATTCTTCCAAATTCAGTAAGAGACTTAATTCCAGGTTTAATTTTCCTTAGATCATATCTAGTAGATCTGCTACTTCTCTGATGGAGCTTTGTGAGCCAAGAAGAATGTTCCAATTTAGCCAACAGTGGGGGAAAAAACTAATCTATCCCTGAATACATGTGGAGGATCACCTAAGAGCATATTTGCTAAATATCCCTGATTGGTATAGAGTAAGATTATCACTAGGTAACACTTCCATGGATATATGGGGGGGTAGAAGTGGCAAATATGAATCCAAGGGTAAATTAGGATCACCCACAGCAGTATTTGAATGAGGTTATTTCTGGGAATTTTAGGAATTTCAAAATGAAGACCTTTGATTAATTTCCCTTCCCATTTTAATTACTATATTTGACAACAAAGGCCTCTCTCCAAATAAGAGATTATGTGAAAAATTAGCATTCACGCTAGAGAGGGGAAAAGAATAAAATCCACATGCAAGACTTGTGTGTCCAATTGAGAATTATTAAAGGTTAATCTTTATAGACAGGTGGATGCTGAAAGGATATTGCAGTCCTCTAAACCTACATCCAGAGTTGAATGATGGCATGGTAGTTTTCCCTAAATGATTTCCTAGATTTCCTTTTTTGTACTCAAAAAGTTCTATCTCTATTTGTATTTCTATTTAATTTTAGAGGAAGAAAAGTGTAGGAGTCTGGGGGGGGTGATTATTAAGGAAGCAGGATCTTATCTGTTATCTCTTTCCAGATATATACTTTGAATTCTATGAACTTTAAAATTGGTTGACAGGGTGAAATGAGAAAAGAAAGACAAGGGAGTGGATCATTCTATGGCTGACCTTGAGCCTGATAGGTTAGCGATAATAGACTGTTCTTTCTAGACTTGTTTGAACTCTGAGAATTCTCTTGTGACCACGTGGTCATGAACTCGTATAAAGAACAAAAGAGCTGACATTTATTCATATCCTGAATTTCTGATTTAACTCTCAACTGTCTTGAATCAAGCTCCAGAGCTTAAAGCATAGGCTGCTATTCTCTGTGTGCCTTTTGTATATTTCATTTATATATTGGGGATATCTTGCATCTATGAAAAGACCCAATAGGCAATTGCCCCAAGTTAGAATATGTCTTAAACAGAAGAGTGGCAAGCTATTCATGACCTATTCAGAATACATCATGGTCCACATTTGTCATGAGAGATGAATTTCCCCTGTGTGAAGAGAGGATGTTGTAGGAGGTGTAATGCTATAGAAAGCAGACTAGGACCTCCATGTGACTTTGGTCAAGTTAGTTACTTAACTAACCTGTAAGTGAAGGATGGCATGAGAAGTCTTCCAAGGCCCCTTCAGTTCTAATAGTCTGTGGTTCTAGTTTAGTCACTGAGCTTAAATCGAATGGTTAACTTTGATTTTGCAGATGGAGCCTTTCCCAAATTTTCAGACACAGCAATGCCATTTTTAGTGGAACTCTGAAATGCTTCCTGTGGATGAAGACAAAAAAAGCCAATGAGTAGGGACAGCCATGTAATCCAGGCTGCTTCTCCAAACGTCAGCACAGCTTCCAGCTCCTTTCTGAATGCCTCCTTGATGGAAATGCATAATGTCGACTGGAATTGGAGAAACACTGACAGAAAGGGAATGTCTGGGCAGAGTACTTTACCTCATCCCACCCATCTTAAGGAGAATTAGCACCATTGAAATTTAAAGATGGCCAAAAGATTATTTTTGTGAAGTAATTTTGTGGAGGGGGGGTGGAGGAAGAAGGAACAAGTGGTAGAGAGAATCTAGCTAGTTGTATTATTTTCCCATGTATGTAGCCAGGGTTGAATAGTTTTGTTATTATTGTTGTTGTTGTTGTTGTTTTGGGGATGGAATTAGAATGAAGCGAAAGAATTTCTGTGGGGGAGGAAACAGTATTTATTAGAGTTGCTAGAGGGAGTTATAAGGGAAGATAAGATTTTATGTGTCAGACATAAAATTCAGAGGGGAATTGAGTTTAATTTCAATAAATACACATTTATTATGTATTATTTATACAGAAATTATATTAATAAATACTAGGGATAGAAAGACAAAAAATAAATTGTTCCCACCCTTAAGAGGCTTAATCTATCAGGGAAAATTACACATTCATATGTAAGTATATATAAAACATAAACAGTGTAAATGCAAAGTAATTTGTGGAGGGGTTATTGAATTAGGAGGGTGGAAAAAAGTAATTTGTGGAGGGGTTATTGAATTAGGAGGGTGGAAAAACCTTTTATAAACAGTGGTATCCAAAGTGAGTTTTGAACAAAATTAGGAATTCTAAGAAGCATAGGTGAGAAGAATACATTCTGGGAAGAGGAGTAAGAGTTGAGGGTAGGGAGAGATCCTGTGAAAAGCACAAATGGTATATCATATATGAATAATAGCAAGAAGTCCAGGTCAGCTGAACTATGATGTGAGTCAAGGAGAATGGTAATAAGACTAGGCCACTGATACTGTAGGTGGCTGTAGTATATCATTATACTCCTCTGCATTCTGTTTTTCATCTGAAAATGGCTTTGCCGCACCACTTCCAATCAGTTCCCCATATCCTACTTGTAGTCAGTTAAATTCTTCTTTCTGTTCCCAGAAGGCATGTTGCTAGTATCCTCCTGGACAAAGAGATAATTAAATTTAGAAAGGGTTTGTTTGGTACCTATTATGCATAAACCTAACTCTGTGGGGGGATAGAAAAGAAATAGATTTGTAGACAAACCAAGTTATTTATCTATTGGAAAATCTTGCTATGTTTTTAAAATATGTTTGAAAACTTCTGCCTTTTAAAGCTTTCTTTGGTAACTCTAAATCCTTTAAAGAAAACAGTTTCTAATAGAAAGTGAAGAAGCATTTAACCTTGTGAGAAATTATCATTAAAACACAATTAGAAGCAAAATAATACATAGATACTCATTATTTATTGAGAATGAGAGTTTAGAGCATTATTCTCTTCTGATGCAAAGATGAATGAGTCATAGTACTTTCCCTCAAAGAGTTTACAATCTAATAAAAAAATTAGTAAACAAATAATTCTCTTACATAAGAAATACAATAGAACATAAAAATGTCTTAAACATGTATTCTTGGAGTTAAGAGAAGAAAAAATATCTTTTGGGAAAAGTGGGAGAATCAGAAGCATTTTCATGAAGAAAGTAGAATTTGAGCTAACCTTTAATATGTAGGACTTCAATAAGGAGGTATGGCTGCTGAAGGAATCACTTCATCAGATATAGGAAATAGCATGAATAAAAAGTTCAGAAATAGAGAAATGAGGAATATGTATTAATTTCTTCTTTTTTTGCTGAGGTAATTGGAGTTAAGTGACTTGCCCAAGATCACACAGCTAGGGAATGTTAAGTATCTGAGGTCAGATTTGAACTCAGGTCCTCCTGACTTCAGGGCTGGTGCTCTATCCACTGTGCCACCTTGCTGCCCCAATATGTATAAATTTCGAGGATAATAATGATTCTTTTGTTTTCCAGAAGCCTGGGATATGCCTTGGGAAGCCATTTTTAGCTGTGTATGAGTTTTTGTGATCTATCATTTGGGGTTTTGTTAGAAGATAAACTACAGTGGTTTACCATTTCCTTCTCCAGCTCATTATACAAATGAAGAAACTGAGGCAAACAGGCTTAAGTGACTTACCCAGGGTAACATACCTCATAAGTGTCTGAGGCCACATTTGAACTCAGGTCTTCCTGATTCCAGATCAGGTGCCTACCTACTGCACTACCTTGAGGTCCAAATACTTCTTGGGAAGTACCAGTGAACAAATTTGGAGAAGTAATTTGGACTCCTATTCAGAATATGGAAACAGAAAGGTGACAAGATGAATACAAAACTGTTATGATACCCTTTAAGAAGAGTGTCAAAAATCCATAAAGTTCAAAATGAACTGAGGCTGATCCAAATGTCAATGACAAAAGCTATAATGGAGAAAGAGAAGGATGAAGAATGGATAGGACTGCTGCTTATACTTTCTCTTCGTGACTTCATCATCATGTTTGATTTTAATTAACATCTCTATACAGATGATTCTCATGTCTATTTATTTCTCCTAGACTCCTCCTAGGCTCTAGTCCTGCATCATCTTTGGGACATATTGAAATAAATGTCCCATAAACATTTCAAAGTCAACATGTCCAAAATGGAACTCATCTTTTCTTCAAAATTCATTCCCTTTCCAAAGTACCCCATTTCTTTCTACACCATAATCCTTCCAGATTCCTCAATATCCCTTATGCTACATATATCATCATTGTCAAAGCTTGCCATTTCTACTTCTAAAACACCTCTCATATGTCATACCTCTCTTTTTACTACTCACATAATCACAAACTTAACCCTATCATAACCAAGTCACAAATACTGCTGTTAAAAACATGAATTAAATCTAGGCTAACTAAGTATTTGTAGGCCAAGGAAATAAAGCACTTCAATCCAAAACTATAATATAATAGAAACATTTTAGTATGATGAGATCATTGCCTTCAAGGATTTTATATTATGACCAATCATGAACTTATTTAAAGCTTACCAATCAGTAAGAAAGTAACTAAATATTCAAACATGGGAAAATTCATAAGAACACAAATGATAAACATATGCAAAGCTGCATTTATGAATATAGAAATGTCTGAGTTTATTCCCAGTAAAGAATATTTATTAGTTTCTTTCAATCTGGAGTCTTAAAATTTTCTGCTGAATTCTTCATAGTAATTTTGTGTGAGTAATAAGGAAGTCCATGATTTTCCTGCCAAAATGGCTGCTTAAATGGAAAGCAGACCATTCAGATCCCACACAATCATCTTAAGCAAAACATTTCAGTTCACTCCATACTTTAAAATGCTTAAGATATACAATAAGAAAATGTGTTTTACATGACTATATGTAAATAATCTATATTAGATTGCTTATTGGCTTAGGGCAGGGGAGAAGGGAGGAAGGAAAGGATAAAATTTGGAAACCAAAACTTAAAAAAAGAATTGTAAAATTGCTTTTATATGTTTTTAATTGGGGGAAAATAAACTATTATTATTTAAAAAGAAATATAAAGAGAAACTATAGTAAGATACTTATGCTCTTTCCTGGAGGGAGAATTGAATTGATAAAACATGAATTTATAGACTTCCATTCCTGAGTAGACTGAAAAGTTCATATTTTATTAACTCCCATATAACATAATTGCCATCAAACTTAGTATTTGTAATGTTTCTTCCAGCACTTGACACAGAGCCTGGCATAATAAGCACTTAATAAATGTTTATTCACTGACTCATGTAGATGCTACTATAAGGTTTTAAGTCAAGGCCATGATGTAATGGAAGCAGCACTGCATTAGAATCAAACAAGCATTTATTACACACTTGCAATGTGTTAAGCATAATGGTAGACCCTAGAACATAAAGACAAAAAAATCCCTGTTCTAAGGAACTTCCATTATATCCAAAGAAGCCAGGAAACTTGGGCTCTAACACTTGCTCTATTTACTACCTATGGAATATAGGTAAATAATGCCATTTCCCTGGGGCCTTAGTTTTCTAACAGGTGAATGGTAAGGTAGGCATAAAGCTAGCTGGACCTGGAGTGAGAAAGATCTGATTTAAAGTCTGATTTCAGATACTTACCAGCTGTATGACACTAGTCAAGTCACTTAATTGCTTTAGTTTTCCCAGCTGTAAAATGGAGATAATAACCCAAATTCTTAAAGTGTTTAGAAGAATAAAACGAAATAATATTGGCAAAATGCCTTAGAAATCTTAAAGCATTAGATAAATTCTTGCTATTATTAAAATGAAGGGTGTAACTTATCTCTACTGTTTTTTCTGGCTCTAGTATTTTATAATTCTTAAATTTGGAGAGATTCATTTGAAAGATCAGAACTTTAAAGATGATACAGTTAAGGAGCAGAAGTCAATTCACCCAGTGAATTGGCAAAATGACAACTAAGAATATAGGATATCTGACTCTGAGGTCAGTGTTGGTATGGCTTCCTGTTTTCACATTGTATTTCTCCCTTGGGTGACATGTAATCATATCTCTTGGCTTCTCAGAATGACATACTCCATAAACAAGAATGTATTCATTTTTAGAGTCTTATATATTCTTATTTTTTTTGCTGAGGCAATTGGGATTAAGTGACTTGCCCAGAGTCACACAGCTAGGAAGTGTTAAGTATCTGAGGTCAAATTTGAACTCAGGTCCTCCTGACTTCAGGGCTGGCGTTCTATCCACTATACTACCTAGCTGTCCCTTATATATTCTTTGAAAGAAAAAAATGATTTTTGACCTCTACATCTTTGGAAAAATAACAAAAAAGACTTTGTTGGTTTAGCATGGATAATTTCTCATACTACCATTAATATGACTTTTAAGTCCTCCACAATAGTATCTTGTTTTCTGTTAATGGGTGCTCGAATACTTTGTGTCCAAAAAAAGTGTCATCTTTCTTAATTAGCCTTTATTCTTCCTTAAAAAAATGTCTCCTCTCGGAAAGGGCCCCACATGTGCAAGAATGTTTGTGGCGGCCCTTTTTGTGGTGGCTAGAAACTGGAAACTGAAGGGATGCCCATCAATTGGAGAGTGGCTGAATAAATTATGGTATATGAATGTTATGGAATATTATTGCTCTGTAAGAAACGACCAGCAGGATGATTTCAGAGAGGCCTGGAGAGACTTGCATGAACTGATGCTGAGTGAAACGAGCAGAACCAGGAGATCATCATACACAGCAACAACAGTATTACATGATGATCAATTCTGATGGACATGGCTCTCTGCAACAAAGAATTGTCTCAAACCAGTTCTAATTGTTCACTGAAGAAAACCATATACACCCAGAGAGAGGGAAATGAAATATGGACCACAACGTAACATTTTCATGATCTCTATTGACATTTGTTTGCATTGTGTTGCCTTTCTCTGATTCTTTTTTTTTTCTTGTAGATAGGATTTTTCTTGCATAACTTCTCAAGCATTTCAACATTATTAGCATGTAGTGGACTTCCTGCCATCTAGGGGAGGGGAGGGGACTGGGGGTAAAATTTGTAATGGAAAGCTTTGTAAAGATCAATGTTGGGGAACTACCCATACATATGTTATAAAAATAAAAAGCTTTAATAAAAAAAATGTCTCCTCTCATTTTACTTTTTTTCTATTTTTTGGCTGAGGCAATTGAGGTTAAGTGACTTGCCCAAGGTCACATAGCTAGGGAATGTTAAGTGTCTGAGATCACATTTGAATTCAGGTCCTCCTAACTTCAGGGCTGGTGCTCTATCCACTGTGCCACCTAGCTGCCCCTCTCCTCTCATTTTAAATGTTGATTTGGCCAGTATTTTCCTTGATTACAAATTTTTTTAAATCAGCTCTGCTACATTTGCTCATTATAATAAGATTCCTACGGTTAGTAGTTTGTAGTGTTCTCAAGGCTGAGTAATTTGTCCTATAAACTTAGCTTCTGATAGTTCCTCCTGGTTTTTGTTACTTTTAAGTTTCCCTTCCAAAACAAGACCTGAAGGACTCTTTTTTTTCTGAGGAGATAGTAATTTATGCTCTAGACCTAGTCTTTGTTACAAGGAGCACATTCCCCTATCAACTATACCATTGGTCATTCCCAGATTCCTACGAATCTAAGAATTGGATGGTAGTGGGGAAAATTAACTTTGGATGAGGTCAAGAATATTCAATCCTTCTAACTTAAAGTTAGTGCTTCATGTACCTACGGTGTTCCTAAGAGAGTTAATTCTGTATAATTCTTACCAACTGGCATTAATAGCAAATTCTGAAGCCTGGATAGATAATTGGGAAAGAAATCTTATCTTGAGAGTTGAAAAATCTTAATAGGCTTTTGTAAAGAATTCTTTTCTGTTTTCCCCCAGGTTTTCAGCATCTCTGGTTATGAATTCAATGCTGTTTATCACCATTAAATTCACTGAAAACAACTTAAAGAAAAATCCCAAATGTCTCAGCTTATCCCTTTCCTTCTACCACGTCTAGACTTTTTTAAAAAAGAGACTAAAACTCTAATTCTGCAAATAGAGTATGTCACTGACACTCAGGTCTTTCCAGAGGGGGCTGTTTGTCTCCAAGAGGACCAGGACACCAGGGAGGTGATGCTATGACATGCAAGTGAATTGAATTTAAGTGAGGGAGAGCTGGGCAAGGTCATCTGCTTGAAGTAAGAAAAAAAAACTTCCTAAAAATTAGAGCTATCCAAAGTTTGAATGAATTCCTTTGGGAGAGGGTGGGTTGAAATCTTCCAGGGGAGGTGTGATGATCACTTGTCAGGTAGGTATATTAAAGGTGGGGTATTCATTTTCAGGCATGAATTGCACTAGGCAGCCACTGAGATCTGTACTAACTCTCAAATTCTGGGATTCTAATATAGTAACAAACACAGATATTTCCATAAAAATAATGTCCTCAGGCTAGGAGTCTAATGTCCAAAGTTACCACACTATGGTATCATTTGTGAGGTAAAATGTATCCATATTTGTTCTTAAGAAATGATAATTTTCTTGCTATCTAGGGGAGGGAATGGGAAGAAGGGGGGGAAATTGGAACACAAGGTTTTGCAAGGGTTAATTTTGAAAAATTATCCATGCATATCTTTTGAAAATTAAAAAGCTTTAATAAAAAAGAGGGAAAATATAATTTTACAGCATAATTCTCTTCTTTTTGCCCCCATACTTTTT
>JAJPUD010024224.1:1562-18990 GCA_023553655.1 Myrmecobius fasciatus | reverse complement strand
TGTTGTCTCATTATTGTCATTCTTTTGGATGAAATTAGTAATTGTATATGTAATTTGCTGTTTCACCCATTCATTCTTTAAGATAAGATTAGTTTCCACTTGCTTTTTGGTCTGTTTTCTCCTGGCCTTATATTGCATGTAATTTTTATTGCATCATCATCTGAAAAAATGCATTTACTATTTTTGCCTTCCTGCATTTGATTTTGAGGTTTTTATGTCCTAACACATGGTCAATTTTTGTATAAGTTCCATGAGCCACTGAGAAAAAAGTAAATGCCTTTTTGTCTTCATTTATTTCCTCCAAAGATCTATCATACCTAACTTTTCCAACATTTTGTTTACCTCCTTAACTTCTTTCTTATTTATTTTGTGGTTCAATTTATCTATCTCTGAGAAAGCAAGGTTTGAGATCCCCCACTATTCTGGTTTGGTTGTCTATTTCTTCTTGCATCTCTCTGACCTTCTCCTCTAGGAATCTGGATGCCGTACCACTTGGTGCATATATGTTTAGTATTGATATTGCTTCATTATCTATGGTACCCTTTAATAAGATATAGTTTCTTTCCTTGTCTCTTTTAATTACATCTATCTTTGCTTTTACTTGATATGAGATCAGGATTGCTACCTCTGCTTTTTTTTTCACCTGAAGCATAATAGATTCTGCTCCAGCCCTTTACTTTCACTCAGTATGTATCATTATGCTTTAAATATGTTTCTTGTAAACAGCATATTGTTGGATTCTGGTTTTTAATCCAGTCTGATATCCACTTCTGCTTTATGGGAGAGTTCATTCCATTCACATTCAAAAATTAGTTAAATTAAATTAGTTAAATTAGTTAAAATAACTAATTCTTTATTTTCTCCAATCTTATTTGCCCTAGGTTATGCTTTTCTCTTTCATATCCCTTTTCCCTCCTCCCTAGTATTTTGCTTTTGATCCCTCAAACAATCCTTCCCCTTTAGAGCCCCACCCCCTTTTTTTACACCTTTCCCTTAATTCTTCTGTTTTCCCTTCTATTAGTCTTTCCCTTTCTTTTCCCCCTTTCCCTCTTATTTCCCTATTAGGTGAGACAAGTTTCTTTGTGATATGAAATATATCTGTTATTCTCTCAGAGCCAAATCTAATGAGAATAAGATTCACACAATGCTCATTCCCCCTCCCTTCTTTCCCTCAATTATAATAGGTTTTCTTTGCCTCTACATGTGATGTAATTTCCCTCATTTTATCTCCTTTTTTTCTTCTTCCAATGCTATCTCTTTTCTACCTCAATTTCTTTTTCATATTATTATATTATCATAATATCATACTAAAATTAACCCTCATTCTCTAAATATATCAATAACACAAATATAGCTCTCAAGAATTTTTTTTTCTTTTTTACCTTTTTATGTTTCTCTTTGGAGATCAATTTTTTTCCCTCAGTTCTTGTATTTTCATTAGAAATAAGTGAAATTTACCTATATCATTGAATGTCCATCTTTTTTTCCCTGAAAGATATGCGCATTTTAGCTAGATAGCTTATTCTTGGCTGTAATTCCTTTGCTTGTTGGAATATCAGATTCCAGGCACTTTGATCCTTTAAGGTGGAAGCTGCTAGGTCCTGGGTGATTCTAATTGTGGCTCCTCAGTATTTAAATTGTTTCTTTCTGGCTGCTTGCAATATTTTTTCCTTGGTATGATAGTTCTGAAATTTAGCCACGATATTCCTTGGGGATGTAATTTTGGCATTTCTTTCAGGAGGTGATTGGTGAATTGTTTCAATGGTTATTTAACTTTTGATTCTAAAATATCAGTGCAATTTTCTTTTATAATTTCCTGTAAAATGATGTCTAGGTTTTTTTTTCATCATGGCTTTCAGGAAGCCCTATAATTTTTAGATTGTCTCTCCTAGATCTATTTTCCAAGTCAGGTGTTTTTCCTAGGAGATGTTTCATATTTTCTTCTATTTTTACATTTTTTAACTTATTTTTGAAGTCTTATTGAGCCATTCACTTCCATTTGTTCAATTCTAATTTTTAATGTCTTATTTTCTTCAGTTACTATTTTTAGCTTTTAGCTCCTTTTGCGATTGGCCAATTATATTTTTTTATTCAATGAATTTTTTCCATTTTTCCCCTTTTTTTTTTTGCAGTGATCTCATTTTGCTTCCCCATATTTCTTCTAACCCTCTTTTAAGATCCTTTATGCAATCTTCAAAGAAAGCCTTGTGACATGGGGTCCAGCTTATGTCTCTCTTTGGGGTTTTTTCTGGAGTTGTTTTACCTTTAGGAACCTCAGGATTTGAGGTTTGTTCTTCTGTCTCTTCATAAAAGCTGTCTATGGTGAGAGTTCTTTTTTTTATTCATTGTTTTAAAGGTAAAGGAGAGACAACTGCTTTAATTTGCCCTGAGGCAGTTCTGCTGATTTCAGGTGCTGGGCAGTTCTGCTGATTGATTGATTGATTTCCAATGCTGGGCAGTTCTGCTGATTGATTGATTGCTTTAGGGTGCTGTGTAATGATAGCTAGGTCTGGTGCTCTTCAGAAGTTCAGTGGTTCACAATCTGTACCCCACAAAAGGCAGATCTTCCAAACCACCTGCTTACATTGGCCCAAGAGGCTCTCAGAAGACCCCCAGATGTGTGGATGCCAAAATGCTCCAACTCCCACTCCAGTTCCCTGCTCCAGCTCCCTGCACCGGTCTCCCTGTGCTGCAGTCTGGGTTCAGCACACCACCCTCTCAGCCCAATTAAAATAGACCTGTTTTGAAGTTCTTCCAGGGTATCTTCTTCTAGAAATGTGTTGTACTCCAGATATTGTGGATTCTTTGACTTCAAAACCAGTCTAGAGGCTTTATCTGCTATTGGTTTGAGGAAAGGTTAGAGGAGGTTACAGAGGCCCTTGTCTGATCTCCGCCTTGTTGGCTCCACTCCCGGAAGTCTCTTTAATGATTTTTAAAAATTTGATTCTTCAAAAGTTAGAGGAACTAACAAAGAAATTCTACTTTGGGTTTATATAAAGAGAATACATCAAAGGGAAATTAATTTCTGGGACAGAAATTATGACATATTTCTGGAAATGATTACTCCATCTTAGCATTTATAACAATAGAAAGGAAAGTTAGATATAATCTGACATGGACCTTAGACTTTAAACTTAATTCAATGGGTTTAAAGGAAATATAACAATGGCCTACAATTTCTATAGAAATTAGCAGGATCTGGGAAACTTTCAAGATGGAATTATAAATACAAAGACAAATATTTGAATGATGAACAGTTGCCAGGGATGTGGGGAACTGTCTAGAGGGATCAATATGGCTGGACAGGGAAGTTAGCAGTCAAGCAGATATGAAAAAATATTGAGAAGATAGAAGGGCAGGTAACAAAAGAAGACTAGAAAAGTGTAGGGTTGCCAGAATAGTGTCAAGTGTGTTAATGTTCAGAATAAGCTTAAATTAGAGACAAAGTAAGAAGAATAAATGGATTGTTTAAAGCTATATTGAGATAAAGAGGAAAGTCAAGAAAGAGATAGAACAGGAGACAAAGGGCTGATACAGGGAATTGATGCCCAGGGCAAGTCAACTTTCCTTGATGGGTTTTAAGAAAAAACAGGTGATCTACCTTTCTACCTACTTTTCTTTGTTGTCCTGTCTTTGTATCCACAGTCCATAGAACAATGCCTGGCCCACAGTGGATGCTTAAGAAATGCTAGTTGAGTGAATGATTGAATTAAGAAAGGCTTCCTAGAAGAGATGATATGCATGTGAATTCAAAGGTTATACTATTATTCAGTAAATTTGCTCTTTTCTGTTCTTCTCCCTGGTTCTTTTTTACTATAACAGAAGGTGATGACATCACCATTCATGACAATTTTAAAAAAAAGAGCAATATCAATTTTAATGATAGAGTTTTTCAGCCATATCTTGTAGATGGATTATAATCAACCCCATAAGATTCATTGAAAAAAGGGTATAATATACATTATGATAAATCTGTAGTACATCACTACCTTAAAAATCCCACATCTCTTGTTTTATCTCTCTGCCTCAGTGTGATTCATCCATGTGCCTTGTCTAACACATTAAAAACCCAGGTACTATCACGTTAGGTGTTCTAAAGTTCTAAAGAAAATGGACACAATATGGCTGCCAGAGGCAAATGGAGTTTCATTTCTGAATTTATGAATGGATTCTGCTGTGCAGAGCTTTTAAAGAGCTCCTGTGGTGGAAAAGGGGCTATATAAATGCAAATTTTGGTTCATTTATAAAGGAAATAAACTGCTCTAAATGGACATTCTTGTTGCCCTACATGTAGAAAGTGGAGCAAGGCAGAGAAGTCTTCTGTTAACAACAGAGAAGAACTTTGCAAAAGCATCAACTGAAAATGTCAATCAAATAAAGGATTAATCAAAATCTGCAGCAAGAAGGGTATTTTGGAATAGCTTATCAGCAGAGCAGATCTCTGCCCATCTTCCTTGTTCTATCTATCAGTGGATATGGTTGTCAGGACCCCTCTAACCCACTACCAATTTTTTGCTTGTTTCCTTGTATGACTTCCTACTGAACTCAACTATTCACTCAATTTTTTTTAGAATTAAAAGAGAATTACTATGCTATAATTTTGGTAGTGAGGAATATGTTTTTTCAGAGCTTATGTGTTTTAGTTTAAAGACAATTAAGAGCTATCTTTCTCTGACTAGAAAGACGGTTGAGTGTAATTCTGGGCAGATTACTTGGGGTATGGCACACTATCATGTTTTATTTCTGTGACACAATATCACTTCACTGCCAGGTATAAGAAAAAATCCTGCCCATCAAAAATAATAGCTTTTCCAACCACAATGCTTGCTGGTTTAGAGCTATTAAACCATGATACTGCCAGTGATGAGTTCCATAGTTTAATAAATACATCCTAAACTCCTATACCTTGAAATGAAGGAAAGCCAATTTATAATTAAAGCTAGATTCAATGGAATCCTTAAGTCACCAGCATCCTCTTTCTTGTGCTTTACTTTTGCTCTACACTACTCTGTTTCAGGAATCCTGCAATTGTTAACATTGCTGTCCAGAAAGATGGTCTTTGTGTACTATAAAAACTTTAATTATTAAAGATTCAATTATTTTCACTATAGGGTATTCACCAAAGTGATTTATGTTAGAGGGATTTTCCTTGAGATTTGAAACAAAAAAATGTTTTTCTACATTAACTAGTTATTAAATTAATAGATTTTTCCATTCTCTGATTATTCTGTTTATTCAAGGCTTTATTGATGTTCTTAAGGAGACTATGAATAGGGAATAGAGTAAAGGGAGTACAGTATCTTTCAATGGAAAGAACTAGACTTGGCTGCCATAGTGTGAAAGGAGGATTTATGCATTAATAAATCGTCAACCTCCAACCCCTAGACTTGGCTTTATGCTTTTAAAAAAAAGTGGATTTTGGGGTTTTATTGGTATAATGCACTCTCAAATGGGAAACTCTCTATGAGTGATTAACATTCTTATAATCAATTTTCTTTGTTTATTGCTTGGACCAGTAAGAGATAAAATTACTTGTCCCAAGCCAAATATCAAAGATATTATCAGAAGTGAAATTTGAATCCAAATCTTCCTATACTGAAAACTGTCCTTCTATCCACTATACCACATTGATTATATATCATCATGTTATGCCATTACATGAGGAGGGGTTCTTTATCACAGAATTTAGTAATAGAAAAGACTTCAGAGGTCATTTGCCCCAAATTCTTCATATTACAGACAAGAAAACTGAGATGGAAAAGGTTGGTGGTTTGTTTTACATAAAGTAGCCAGGAAGCCTTAGAAGCTAGAATTTAAGTCTGGGATCTTAGCCTTGGAGTTCTGTGCCTAGATCACTTTGAAAATGCTTCTGTGAAGGAGTTTAATTATTTCTATCTTTTTGCCATCTTATATGCCCAAACCAATTTTCTCCAAATGAAAAAGTTTCTATAACTTCAGACTTTACATAAAAAGCCTCAATTTTAATTATAATGATTGGGGAAAATGCTTAGGGAAGGAATTCCACTTAACACTTTCAACAATGTACAATAAGAGAAAGGTGGAAAAAATCCAGTGCAATAAGTCAGAAAGAAAGATTTCAAGTACTAAGGGATTGTAGACAGGATCCTGAAAGACTTGAAACTTACTACAATAAAGGACAGCAAATTTTGAAACTTGATACTTCATTAGGATAAAGAGAAAGGTATATAACCAAGTAAAACAACTCTTGAAAAGAGAAGCAGGAAACAAAGGGAGGAAATAGCATGATGATATGATCAAGAGAAATACACAATTAGCCATGAATGCCAAGGGAATGTATTCATTTGTAAAAAGAAGAGGATAGAGGAATGTATCAGAAAACATGAACCAACAATATATTATTAATAAGAAATATGGTGGAAATTAAGATTCACAAGTGAAGGAGCAGATTATTTTAAGACTTCAATTGAATATAAAAAGTAGGGAATGAAAGCATGATCTCAGAGAAGAAACAGTAAAAAAGATAAATAAAAGATAAGCAGGTTGGGGCAGCTAGGTGGCACAGTTGACAGAGCACTAGTCTTGAAGTTAGGAGGACCTGAGTTTAAATCTCACCTCAGACACTTAACACTTCCTAGTTGTGTGACCCTGGACAAGTCACTTAATCCCATTTGCCTCAGGGGGAAAAAGATAAGCAGGAAAACTAAGTATGCTCATCATAGACAATGAACTGACATTAATGATTGGTATATATTAAATAGATATTAGCATATAAATACTTAAACAAAAAATAAGGAAATTAGTGGAAGAAAGTGAGAGAGAAAAACCCTCTTGGTTGGAGTCCTCAATGTATCCTTTTTTAGAAGTATAAAAAAAGAGATTAAAAAAATAAGGACTTGAACAGAATTTTAGAAAAGTTCAGTAGGATAGTTCTCTGGTGACTAATGAATGGTAATGAAAATGAATATGCATATTTTTCAGTGTCCCCTTTATAAAAAATAATAGCATGTGAGGGACTATGAATCTTATAAATAAAGGTAGAAAAGCTGAAATATTAAATTTTTTTTGATTATAACACATTAACATTATGATCAATGAAAGGTCTTTAAAAACTGGATTCAAATGAAATTGAAATTTAACAACTATAAAAATTGGTAGAACAGAGAATGTCATTAAAAAATTAGAAAATGTCATCAAAGAAAAAGATGAAAATGAGATTATATGCAAAAATTTTGGGGAGCAGCCATTAGGGAGAAATTTATTTTCCCTAAGACATTTATTCATCAGTAAGAGAGAAAAAAGAAAATAAATAAATTGGACATGCAACTAAAAAAATCAAAATTAGTAAATTAACAAATAAAAAGCCCTTCCAAATAAACAACAAAATAAAAGAGAAATCCTGATAGAATAAGTAAAACTTTAACTTACCTGATTTTCATAAGAAAAAGAATGACTAAAACCCCAGTATTAAAACTAAAATCAGCAAAAATAGGAGAATTCACAAGTGAAAAGGGAAGATATTATTAGAAACTATTTTGCCCACTTATTTTTCCAAAACACTGATAAGTGAAGAAGATGAACATTTACAAAAATATAAAATATCCAAATCTACAGAAGACAAAGACAAACCATCCTAATCTCAGAGAAAGAAATTGAATGTTATAAGTGAACTCGCAAGGGGAAAAAAAAAGGCCTGTTAAATTTACAAGTGAATTATGTCAAGTTTTCAAAAAAGTCCATTTAGTTTTAACATTACATAAACTAGTTACAAAAACAGAAATTAAATAGAACATAACCAGATTTATTCTATGACACAAATGGTATCTTGAGACCTAAGAAGGGTGAGGAGAAAAGAGAGGAGGAGGGGGAAAAATATAAGAACAAGAAGGATAAGAACAAGAATATGCAGAAAGAAGAGAAGATGGAAAAGGAAAAGGAAAAATAATGGAAAAAGCTAAAGGAAAAGAAAAGAGTGAGATGAAAAAGAGGAAGACTAGAAGAAAATGAATAAGTCACTGAATATATTTTTAAATGCACAGAGAGAAATAGAACACAGGACAAATTTTAAACTACCATACTGTATTTTTTGCATTAAAAATAAAACTATAAGCAAAGGAAATTTAATGTGCACACAATCTTCTTATTGTATTCTTCTTTACATATGGAAATGTTAATCTATGGTGGTATTTGTCAAGTTTAGGATCACAGAAAAAAAATAAATACAACCAAAGAAAAATATGTAACAAGGACTATTACAAAACTCTCTTGATTTGAAATGGACTTTTAACAACAAATAAGAGTAAGTAGTCCTCCAATAAAATTAGTTATATAAAGAGTTCTTTTTGCAGTCTTTTGAACATGGAATCATTGTAAATCCTTAATTATCAGAACATTTCTCACTGAAAAGTAATTTTCACTTAGTAACCTTGACCCCAGTGAAGGATGTATGTATATACAAATTGAAAAATGGTGTAATTTTTAGTTTTTAGTTAACTTCAGCTGAACTGCTTTGACACAATTAGAGAAGCATGTCCGACCTCAGGCCTTGGGACCAGAGAGATGTAGAAAACTTTAAAAATATCCAGAGATGAGCTGCAATAAGACTATAGTGTTGGGAGATTTATTTGCAAAAAATAAGTAAATAAAATAAATAAATAAAATTGAAGAGAATTTTATTCTTTCTCTATATTGTCCATTGCTGATGTGATTGCATGAATTATTAGCTCCTTGTGGGCTAAAACTACATCTTGAGATTTTCTATCCTTTATGATTTTTATTGATTGATTGATGATACTTTCTCTTTTTGTGCTCCTTCTAATATATCATTATGCCAATGGAGCTTTGATCTTATCCATGTAGTTATTGTCTCCAGAGGTGCAAATTGTCCCTTATCCATAACTGTCCACCTTCATTTCTTCCAAAGAACCAATCAACAAACAATTGTTAAATGCCTAAAAAAAGACAAAAATCAGATAGTTCTTGCTTTAAAGTAGTCTACATTTTATGAAGTTGACAATATTCAAACATAAATAAATGTAAAATATCTACAAAAATTACAAAGTGATTAGGTATTGGGTGACTGTGGGACTAACAAGCAGGGGAATGAGGCCTTTTTTTTTTTTTTTTTTTTTTTTTTTTTTTTTGCTTTTTTGCTGAGGCAATTGAGATTAAGTGACTTGGCCAGGGTCACATAGCTAGGGAATGTTAAGTTTCTGAGACCAGATTTGAACTTAGGTCCTCCTGACTTCAGAGCTGATGCTCTATCCACTTTGCCACCTAGCTGCCCCTATCAGGCCTTTTTTAAGGTCTCTTTAAGTACGTATTTTGTGCCAAACACTATGCTAAGCAATAGTGATACAAAGAAATATAAAAGACAATCCTTGCTTTCAAGGAAATTATGTGCAAACATATGTACAAACAAACTAAATATCAGATAAATTGGAAATAATTAATAAAGGGAAGGCAATACAAGTAAGGATTGGAATAGTCTTCCAATAAGAGATTTGATTTAAGCTGGAACTTGAATAAAACCAAGGGAAACCAGATACAGTAGGAAACAAACAAACAAACAAAAAAACAATGGTGGGTTGATAAATGTTGAGAGGAAGAAGAATAGGGCTGGGTTAGATAAGAATGAGGGAATATATGATAGATGGGATTGGGGAGGAAAGCTTGTTCTTTTGCAATGAGGGATGAGTCAATATTAATGGGATGGAGAATTAGTATGACAGTAGTTGGGGATAGGAGGAGCTACACTGATGAAGGCAAGTGATTAGAAGATCCTCTCTTTGGGATTTTGCTCCATTAATTAGTCTTTAAAATTTTTTGGATCTTCAATCTTGTTTCTTTCCCTCTGCCTAAAAGTATATTTAGGTCTCTTTATTCCTTTCCTATCCCCATAATTCCTTTGATCCCTCTACACCCTCTTGAACTATGATCCTATCCTTCTTCCTTTCATCATCAAACACAAAGTTTCATACTTCCACACCTGTTGGAAACTTAGCTTTTGCAATCTGGCTCCATTCATTATCAGTCAATTAAGTTAGTGGGACATTTTTTATGGGACATGAACTCTTGGTAATACAGTGAAGCCCACTCTTAGAATGTTAAATGCACAAGATAAAATACATGGGATTACAAAGGAAATCATTTATGCTGAAATTCAGTTATCACAATTTTGTTAAAATTTGATAGACTCTATGTTAAGAATCCCTCCTCTAAGACTGTTAGGGATTTTTAATTCTATGGGAAACATAATACTCTTTACTAGTACTATTGTAATAGCCTTCAAACTGGTGTTACACCCTTCCTATCTCTTTCCCCTTTGATCTGTTCTGCACATCGCTGTCAGATGAACATTTCAAAGCAGAGACATAACCTTCCCAGTTTTCTGTTTAAAAAACAACAACAACAACAACAAAAAAAAAACTTTTGAAGATTCCATTTTGTCTGTGAAAGCAAGTTCATAACTACCTAAAATACCTTCAAGGCCTTCCACAATTTGAATTCAACCTATCTTTTCAGCTGGAAGACTAACTCCAGTTATCTTGACTTATATTTTGCCACTGGACTCAGATAACTGGAAGAGTGAGGTTGATGGTTTTGCACAGCTTTGCCTCAGAATCCAATTCACTTGCAAGTCAAAACATCACCCTCCTGATGTTATTGGTCCTTTTGGAGAATGAAAAACAGTCTGTGAGTTATAGAAGCTATACCACTGGAGATCCAACTGGCCAGTTCCAATTATGTAATGCTCTTCCTTCCTTCCTTCCTTCCTTCCTTCCTTCCTTCCTTCCTTCCTTCCTTCCTTCCTTCCTTCCTTCCTTCCTTCCTTCTTTCTTCCCTTCCTTCCTTCCTTCTTTCCCTTTTTCTTTCCTTCCTTCCTTAAAGATTTTTAGCATCATAGTTATGAATACCAGTTCTCATTTTTTTCAACTGGTCACTATGTCCTTATTATTTTTCTTCCTTTCCGCCTCCCCTTAGAGGGAAAGTAATCCAACATATGTTAAACACATGCAATTCTTCTATACATATTTCCACAATTATCATGCTAACTAAGTAAAATCAGATCAAAAAGGAAAAAAAAATGAGAAAGAAAACAAAATGAAAGCAAACAACAAAAACGTAAAAATACTATGTTGTGATCCACATTTATTCCCAACAATCCTCTCTCTGGGTACAGATGGTTCTCTCCATCACAAGTCTTTTGGGACTGACCTGAATCACTTCATTTTTGTAAAGAGCCACGTTCATCATCTGAACTGATCATCACATAATCTTGTTGTTTCAGTGTACAATTTTCTTCAGTTAGCATCAATTAATGTAAGCCTCTCCAGGCCTTTTTGAAATCATCCTGCTGATTGTTTCTTATAGAACAATAATATTCCATAACATCCATATACCATAACTTATTTAGCCATTCCTCAATTGATGGGCATCCACTTACTTTCCATTTCCTTGCCAGTACAAAAAGGGCTGCTATAAACATTTTTGCACATGTGGGTTCTTTTCCCTTTTTTAGATCACTGCATAGTTTTTTTTTTCATTGCTGTGTACAATGTTCTCTTGGTTCTACCCACCTCACTTAGCTTCATGAACTGGTCCTTAAAGTAAACTAAGAATTTGGAGAGATGGAGGTGAGGAAAAATATATTCCAGGAATGAGGGACAGCTAGGACAATGGCACAGAACTGGAAGATGGATTTCCATAAATAAAGAGCAGCAAGAAGTCAGCTGTGGACAATTCCTCATTGTATGTGGAAGAGAGTGTTGTATAAAAAAGCTGGGAAGGTAGGTTGGAGATAGCTTATAAAGGGATTCAAATGCCAGTGGGGTTTCTATTTGGCCTTGTTGTAGTAACAGCCTCCTATTACCTACCCTGAAGTAGGAAAATGGTGCCATTGTATTTGTACTTTAGGAAAATCATTTTGATAACTGTTTGAAAGATACTTTGGGAAGAAAGGAGAGCTCTATATATTTGATGGACAAAACTCAAGGGAAGTCTTTAAAGTAGAATCAAATAGAAACTAATAATAATATAAAAGCTTTCAGGTTTAGATTTTCATTGTTGCAGGGAATTTCCTCATTTAGTATTCCCTAGACCAGTGAAATTTCAGGTCAAACACAAAAGATAATGCACTCAAGCACCCAAAATATGGTGAACATAATAATTTAATTTTTGATGATTTAAAAGGGATTTCAAGAATTTATTCTTCATTGTTATGAATGCCAGTTTGCATTGTTCAATAACAGGGATTTTGCAATGTTTTACGTGAAAGGCGATGGATTCCTAAATTAGGGTGGTAATTGCCTGAGTAAAGAGAAGGGGATAAAAGTGGAAAAAGGAGGAGGCTTGCTAAGGGTCATAATATCAGTATAAGGTCACATCAGTATGTTTCAGAGAATGGACTTTAACATGTTTTTTGACTCTTTTTTTTTGTCTCTCTAGCTTTCTCAAATATATTTTATGGAATAACAATCGTGTGACCGTTGGCATGTTTTAGTGAATCCAAAGAGAGTAGAGTATGGAGTTAAACAGGGTAACTGACTTTAACATTTGCATGTTATCTAAACATCTGGGTAGCCACGGGGATAAAATGCTAAGACTAGAGCCAGAAGACTAGAATTCAGAAGACAGACATTTACTAGCTGTGTCATCTTGGGCAAGGCACTTTATCTCTGCCTCCATAAAAAAAAAGAAAATAGTGCCTACATCTTGGGGCTATTGTGAGGATAAAATGAAATAATGTTTGTAAAGTACTTAGCGCAATGACTGGCACAATGGTGCTTAATAATTGCTTGTTTTCTTTCTTTCCATCTAAGAAGGAGGCATTTTATAATTAAAATAGAAAAATATTTTTCTTCACGTTGTTTGCACTTCATTGGATTTGCATGCCTAAATACACTTCATATTTTGACTATATTCTCTACTTGCAGTATTTGGTTGATATATGATGGCAAAAGACCAACAAAATTTTAATATCTCAACCAAGAAGAGCAAGAAATATATAACTTTTTATGCTAGAGGAATATTTATTGACATTGATAAGGTTCCTATAACCACAGGTGTCATCAAGTGAAAATATTATCTGATAGTGCATCCCAAATAGAGAAGATAAGTCTGAAATTCACACATTTCTAAAAGCCACTCATTTCTTTCCATGACATGACTCCAGTAACAATAGGAGAATTCCTTGGAGAGAGGTGATACTGGAGATGAATGGAGGAAATAAATGACAATAGAAGTGTAAATTAGCACCCTAATTAATTTGGAAATTGATCTCTGTTGCATATATGCTTTGGTCTTGAAACAGTCTCTTACAGGCTTATTCAAAACTAGAATTTTGTTAATTTCTGTATCTTTTCTCTAAAAGTTATTTTCAGCAGACCAAGAGTTTATATGGAGCCCCAGAGATGTAGAATAAATTGCTTGCTGTTCAGTTCTGTGACTATGATAGCAGTGGTTTGCAAATTTAAACTCTAATGTCTGAAACAATATCTATATGTGGTATTTGGGGGGCACCTGCCACCTGCCCTGTTGTGAAAACTGTCTACAATGGCCAATCAAATCATTCTGCTGCATCTGGTCCACTATGTGCATGGAGGATTGTCTGAGTTGTTCTCCAAGTAGGGCATTTATTTTTAGGGATTCTAACAAAGTACAGCTCAATTTCACTGGTGTAGAAAAAGCCAAGAAAAGACTTATGCCTTTTGTACATGTAGGGCTATCATAGAGCTTTTGCAAGGCTTTTGTCTTTCATTCCTTCTAAGAGTGGGATGAGGGAATGGGTTTAAATTGTAACTGGAGAGATCTAGGCCATCCACTCAACTGCTATAGTGATAATTCCTAAAGCACAGATCTGTCTTTGTCCTTGTCTTCTTCAATATAGTCCCATGCCTACCTATTACCTCGAGGAACAAATGCAAGCCCTGCTGTTTGGTTATTTTGGGATTTTTACAACCTGGTCCAAATCTACTTTTTTGGACTTATTAATCATTCCTTTCCACGTATTCTTCAGTATAGGCAATCTTGCCTTCTAATTATTCTTCACCCAAAACATTCCATCTCCCATTTCTGTGTCTTTGCTGTCCGCCATGCCTAAAATGTATTCTCTCATTAATTTCACCACTTGTAATTCCTCCTTTCCTTTGAAGCTTAGTTCAAATGTTTTCTTTTACTTGAAGTTTTTCTCTACTTGCTAGTGCCTACTAATCTAAAAGATGTTGTATTTATTTTGTCTATAACTTTATATATTTATAAGTGTATGTGTTTTCTCTTTTTATAGAATATAATCATTGAGGATAAGTCTCTTTCATTGATGTCTTTGTATTGTATTCTCAATACCTAGTTGAGTTTCTGGCACATAGTAAGTTCTTAACAAATGTTTATTAATTGAACTTCCTAGACCTAAGAATTATGTGACACTAGAACCACAAGGATAGCTTGAGAAACCAGTCTTTCTGAATGTCTTTTAAATATAGTTTTTTCTTAATACAAAAGTCCTATCTAAATAATTCTTGAGATCCCTGGTAGGCAAAGAACTTTATCATTCTCTAAAGGAATGATTGTTATATTCTGTAATGATTATTTCATGATCATTTTTATTATTTTTATGATCATTTTTTAATGAATGGTTTGTTTTATAGATTGAAATCCAGTGAATGTGAATTTATCCAATCTCCTTCCAAATTTTTAAATTTCTCTCCTCTCTCTCTCCCTCTCCCTTTCTGTTTCCAAAAGTCACTTATTCTCCAAATTCCTCCTGATGTCTTGATATGTATTCAAAAAATTTAATTTTTCCCCTCTTACTAAATGTGATAGAGATATTTAAAATTATTTTAAATTCAAATATTGATAATTTATGAAAAAATGACATTTGATACATTTGATCAGAAACATTAATACTGAAAATGTAATAGACAAATGGAAAAGGTAATACCTTACTTCCACACTATTTTGGATTTATTCAATTTGTCAGGCAAGAATTCCAGTTGGAAATGGTAAGCACTCAGATGCAAATGTAGTACTTTCCATTTTGCAAATGCTACCACAGCTTTAATATCTAATCTGCCATAGGTATGATGACTAATATTACTGTATCTTTAAGAACAAATGCAATTTAGGGAACTTAACTGTCATCTGTGAGGAGTCTGTGAGAAGACTTGGCTACCAACTGTCATCCTGGAGTGTTAACCATAAGTCTCAAGTGAGACTGAGCATAGACATAAAAGACAAAAAGAATTTATTTCTTGAGGGAACAACTTTATTCTTCAATAAAGACAGTTCCTGAGAAAAGATATGAACTACATATATTTGTATAAAGAAATTTATATCTATATCTATCTATATGTAGATAGATAGACAGATAGATAGATGTTTTTCTATATAAACTGGATAAACTTATTTTTCCATAAGCTTTCATACATGTATATATATAAGCTATATAAAAGCTATATATAATTTCTATATATGAAAACTATATAAACATACACACATATGTATATACACATATATGTATACATGTGGGCAGCTAGATGGCATAGTGGGCAGAGTACTGGCTCTGGCATTAGGAAGGCCTGAGTTCAAATCCTGCCTCAGTCACTTAATAGTTGTGGGAACCTGGAAGTCATTTAATCCTGTTTGCTTCAGTTTCCACATCATGAAATGAACTGGAGAAGGAAATGACATACCTCTCCAGTGTCTGCCAAGAAAAACGAACAATGGGCTCATGAATAGTTGGACAAGATTAAAATGACTCAACAACAAATATACACACATACATGAATATTTATACATATGCATATATATACATATATATATATATATGCTGGTATCTATAGGTGTATGTAGAAAGGATAAGGACATATTTAACTTCAGTGGTAGGCTCTTATTTTAAAAACTGATGGTGATTCATGCTCTATCCCTCCTGACCGATATGTAATGAATTCAAGATGCTGAAGAGATAGACATTTTAGAACAAGGCTAATGCAGTAATTTCTTTTGTTTGAAAATGAAGATATTGCAGATTTTTCTTTTTCTTTTTTCCATTTTTGGGGAAAGGGGGAGAGGAAGAAAAAATAAATCCTTGTTAATTGAAAAAATAAATTTAATTAAAAATGTATTGTTTTGACCAGCTTGCAAAGGTCTTAAAAAAACAAACAAAAACAAACAAACAAACAAACAAAAAAACCCAAAGAGCTCTTTTCAGACAATGCCACTGTCTTCGCTCCTTTTTGATGTTTTTCATACCTTTATCTGGATGAATCTTTTAACCAGTTGTTCATGAACTCAGACCACATTTTTCCTGCATTGCCTCTGAAGCTGATATAAATTACTAATTTTAAACTTTAGATTGGGCTACTGATTTCTCGTGGAGTTCTTTGAATCTGACATTGCATTTGAATCATGAGGAGAAATCTTTCCCTTCTTGGACTTCTTGAATTACTTTTTTATTTCCATAACTAAGACCATAGTGTTTGTCTCTACTTCCATCTCAAATACTTGCATATACCTGTGAGGATCAGAGGAGAAAGAACATACTTTAAGGGTTTATAAAGTGTTTTCTATGCATCAGCTGCTCTCAAATTTTTTGGTATCAAGAGCCTTTTACATGCTTAAAAATTATTGAGGACCCCTCAAAGAATTTTTCTTTATGTTGGTTATATCTATTGATAGGACAGCTAGATGGTGCAGTGGGCCAGAGTACCAAGCCTGGAGTTGAGAAGGCTCATCTTTTTTTTTTAATTTTATTTTATTTGCATAACATATGTGTGGGTAATTCTTCAACAATAACCCTTACATAGCTTTCCGTTACAAATTTTTCCCCCCAACTCCCCACCCCTCCCCTAGATGGCAGGATATCCACTACATGTTAATTATGTTAAAATATTGGCAAATCGAATATATGTATACATATTTCCAAACTTATCATTGTTGTGCAAGAAAAATCTTATCTACACAAATGATATATCAGATAAAGGAAACACAATGTAAGCAAACATCAATCAAGGAGTATGAGAATGTTATGTTGTGGTCCACATTTCGCATCCCTCTTTCTGGGTGTATATGGCTTTCTTCAGTGAACAATTGGAGGTGGTTTGAAACATTTCATTGTTGAAGAGGAAGGCTCATCTTTTTAAATTTAAATTTGACCTCAGATACTTCCTAGATGTGTAACCCTGAGAAAGTTACTTAACCTTATTTGCCTCAGTTTTTCCATTTCAGTAAAATGAATTAGAGAAATAGCAAAACAATCCAATATTTTTATCAAGAAAACTTCCAATGGGGTAATGAAGAGTTAGATATGACAGAAATGACTGAACAACATTTATTGATATTTAATATATTAAAAATTAAAATCTTCATGTGTAATGGAGACAAACTAGAACCATTCCCAATAAGATCAGGAGTGAAACAAGGCTGCCCACTATCACCATTACTATTTAATATT
>JAJPUD010024223.1:7107-18991 GCA_023553655.1 Myrmecobius fasciatus | reverse complement strand
ATATATAAAAATGCTGATGATTTATGTGGATTAATTTTGAATCCTGCAACTTTGCCAAAGTTGTGAATTGTTTCTAGTAGTTTTTTAGTTGAATCTCTAGGGTTCTCTAAGTATACCATCATGTCATCTGCAAAGAGTGATAATTTGGTTTCTTCATTACCTACTCTGATTCCTTTTATCTCTTTTTCTTCTCTTATTGCTAAAGCTAACATTTCTAATACAATATTAAATAGTAATGGTGACAGTGGGCAGCCTTGTTTCACTCCTGATCTTATTGGGAATGATTTTAGTTTGTCTCCATTACATATGATGCTTGCTGATGGTTTTAAATAGATGCTGCTGATCGTTTTAAGGAAAAGCCCATTTATTCCTATACTCTCTAGTGTTTTTAATAGGAAAGGGTGTTGGATTTTGTCAAAGGCTTTTTCTGCATCTATGGAGATAATCATATGGTTTTTGTTAATTTGGTTATTAATATAATTAATTATGCTGATAGTTTTCCTAATATTGAACCAGCCCTGCATCCCTGGTATAAATCCTACTTGGTCATAGTGTACTATCCTGGGGATGACTTTCTGTAATCTCATTGCTAAAATCTTATTTAAAATTTTTGCATCAATATTCATTAGGGAAATTGGTCTATAGTTTTCTTTCTCTGTTTTTACCCTACCTGGTTTAGCTATCAGGGGAAAGTATTTTGTAAGGAATATCATGCTACAGAAATGTGTTGTTGCTGACCTTAGCATAGCACTTGAACATAGTAAGTGTTTCATGAATGCATATGACTTGACCATTTCTGTGACTATTAAGTAGCAGCGTATAGTGAGTGGTAAACTGGCTTGAGGGTCAGAAAGAACCAAGTTCAAGTTCTGCTTCTGACACATTGACTCTGTGACACTGGGAAAATCACTTAACCTTTAAGCACCTCAGGTAATACTCTAAGACTAACATCACAGAGAAGATGCCATTCAGATTTGCAGTCTGGACTGAGAGCACTAGAATTCAGCTCCATAGGCTTTGGTGGGCTGGCCTGGGAACTCAACCACCATTTCTAACACTGTTTCCATGGGGAAAATGTGTTACACATTCCAAACAACTAACTCACAAACAAACTTTTTGGAACTAAGTTTGTTAGTTGGGGACAGCCTGTATAGGAAAATCCACTGTAATATAAAAGATAAATTAGAGGCTGGGTTTTTACTTTACAAAAGACTTCACAAAAGAATTCTTTTACACAGAAAACCATTTCAACAAGAAAGAAATTGTTTTCAATATCCTCTTGTGGGTGGGGAGGGGAGTAAGGGGGAGAAGAGCCATGTTCCCTTTCATTGTGTTCAAGGTAAATAGGACCACCCAGTGCTCTAGTTCTGCCTTTGGGGACTAAGCACAATTTTAATCCCTATTTGACTTGAGGCTTTTTAAATGCTTACAAACTGACCATGTTCTTTCTAAATCTTCTCTTCTCTAGGCCAAACTAGTTATTTCTTCCACAAGTTTTTTATTCTAGCCTGATGTGGTTTTAAGTCCCCTCATGGTGTTGGTCACTCTCCTCTGAACATTCTCTGTCTTCTCTCAATTTTCTTCCTAAAATATGGCCTCTGCAACTGGACCTGATTACAATAAATATCAAATATTTATCTGGTGCAGAACACTGAGGAATGTTCAATGTTTAGATAAGACACTACCTAGATGAAAAGATGACAATTATAATTATTTGTATGCATATATATTATATATACGTTATATATATACACACATACATTCTACACAATTATAATTCATAGTATTATGTGGTAGATCTGAGGAGAAAGGTTTTTAATCAGTTGGATGATGAAAGGAGGCTTCTTGGAGGGAATGACATTTGAGTGGGAATTTAACCTTAAAAAGAGGAAAGGAAGACATTTTAGCATAGTGTGAGCTAAGGAAAGGAGGTACAAGAGAGAGCAGGTCATGTATAAGAACCAAAAAGTAATACAATCTTGTTGGTGTCTAGAATAGAATAGAATACCCTAATAGAAGTCAATGCAGGACTGATGACTCCTGCACTCTGGATACTAGCCATCACAAATTAGTTTCACAGATTTTAGATCTGGAAGGAGCAAAAGAGGCCACCCTAGCCATAATCTTCCTTTTACATCTTGAGGATGCCCATCTGAAGAATGGTTAAATGACTTCCCAGTATCATTTAGCTAGTGAATGTCTGAGGTAGAGTTTGGATCCAGCTCTTGTAGACTCTGGATCCAGTGCCCTATTTATTTACTATGTGGTCTCTCAATTCAATTTATAAAACCAAAAATAGCATAATTTGGGGATAAGAACTCACCATTTGACAAAAATTGCTGGGAAAATTGGAAAATAGTACGGCAAAAACTAGGCACTGGCCCACACCTAACACCCTATACTAAGATAAAGTCAAAATGGGTTCATGATTTAGACATAGAGAGTGATACTGTAAGCAAATTAGAAGAACAAAGCATAGTCTACCTCTTATATCTGTGAAGAAAGAAGGAATTTGTTGCCAAAAAAGAATTAGAGTACATTATGAAATGCAAAATGTATAATTTTGATTATATTAAATTAAAAAGTTTTTGTACAAACAAAACCAATGCAGACAAGATTAGAAGGTAAGCAGAAAACTGGGGAAAAAAATGTATAACCAAGAGTTCTGATAAAGGCCTCATTTCTAAAATATATGTAGAATTGACACAAATTTACAAGAATTCAAGCCATTCTCCAATTGATAGTCAAAGGATATGAACAGACAATTTTCAGATGAAAAAATTTAAAAAGAAATTAAAAAAGAAAAATATTTAAAAAAAGAAAAAATGCTCTAACTCACTATTGATCAGAGAAATGTATATTAAGACAACTCTGAGGTACCACTATAAACTTTTCAGATTGGCTAAGATGACAGGAAAAAAATGATAAATATTGGAGGGGATGTGGGAAAACTGGGACACTAATACATTGTTGGTGGAATTATGAACTGGTTCAACCTTTCTGGAGAGCAATTTGGAACTATGCCCAAAGGATTATCAAACTGTGCATACCCTTTGATCTTTACTGGGCCTATATCACAAAGAGATCATAAAGAAGGGAAAAGGACCCACATGTGCAAGAATGTTTGTGGCAAACCTTTTTGTAGTGGCTAGAAACTGGAAACTGAGTAGATGCCCATCAACTGGAGAATGGCTGAACAAATTATGGTATATGAATGTTATGGAATATTATTGTTCTATAAGAAATGACCAGAAGGATGATTTCAGAGAGGCCTGGAGAGACTTACATGAACTTGAGTGAAGTGAGTAGAATCAAGAGAACAGAAACAGCAAGATTATGTGATGATCAATTCTGATAGATGTGTCTCTTTTCATTCAGGCCAGTACCAGTCTATTGAGAGACAGAGCTATCTGCACTCAGAGAGAGGACTGTGGGATGTGAATGTGGATCACATTTCACTTTTTTAGTATTTTCACCTTTTTGGTGGTTGTTGTTTGCTTGCTTTTTTACTTTCTTATTTTGTTTTTCCTTTTTGATCTGATTTTTCTTGTGCAACATGATAATTGTGGAAATATATATAAAATTGTACATGTTTAGCATATATTGGATTATTTACTTAGACCTCTCTTAGGTCTAAGGGAGTGAGTAGAGGAAGGGAGGGAGAAAAAATTTGAAACACAAGGTTTGCAAGGATGAAATGTATGTATATATTTTGTATATATTTTGAAAACTATGTATATATTTTGAAAATAAAAAGCTTTAAAAAAAAAGATAGCATAATTTTTGTTATTGTTGGTTTTTTGGAGGGAGAATGATAACCAATCTGGTGAAACTCAGAGAACAAAGAATACAAGGAATCTTGAGAAATGGGAGATGTACTTTTTAAAAAGATGGGGGAGGGGGACATTGAAGTCATGACCTTTGGTATTTTTCCATGGAGAACCTTTGGTTTCCTCAGTGCCAGGCAAGGGATGAAACTGCCATCTGCTAAGAGCTGACATTCTGAGTCATGAAAAGGTAACAGACCCAAGGACGCCAGGTTCCCCTTTATCCTTAAGAATGGAAGCTCCACCCTGCTTTGTTTCTACTCTCCAGATCCTTTTGATGTGGCCTGAGGAAATTGGAGCAATTGACTGGAGCTTTGTACCTCAGTTTCTCATTCTGGACCCTAGGCCTTATACCAGTTCTCCAAGTGCTTGGGAATCACATCATGTTTGAGAGGATAGGGGAAGGGTGCAGCACTTCAGAATTTACCAAAGTTGAAAGCAATGAAGGATGGCCTAACTGCCTGGGCCTGGGGGATAGCTGGGTGTGTGGGGAGGCAGTGGCATGTCAGAACACAAAGAGTTAAACTCTGGTTAAATACACTTTTGCCACACGAAAAGAAGACTGGTTGATAATTACAGTACTATAGTTTTAGGGCTATTCGAATCAGTACAGCTGCAACCTCTTCAGTAGTAACCTCTGAAACAAGACAAACTGGGTTTATTGTACTGAACGAGTCTTCAAACCCCTCCCTGATTGTTAGTAATTGGACTTAACAGCCTCTTGACTACCCTTTTTACACTCTACCTGACTGTGCAGCTACCAATTTAAATCACAGATGCCGGTCCTCTTTTATAGCAGCTGCCTGCTCACTATCCATCTCGCCTTGTCAGTCTCTGCCGGCTTCCATAACCCTGCCACACCAGGGTGAGGCTGGAAAATCACATTTCATCAATATTTAAAATGGAATGAAACCTGGCGGTTTGATTAATGCTACCAGATAGCGGGAGATGTAATTATTATTTTGCAAATTGCGATTGTTGGAATATGGTAATATGATTGTTTAAGCACATCTTCACCTTCTTGGGTAATTTTCCATGGGGGGAGGGGAGGAGGAGATGGAGGGGAAAAAAGGAGGTTGAAAAAAAATACAACTGTTTAATCAATTGTAAATTATTACCCTGTGCACAATTAAGGGGAGCATGGCTCTTCCCCCCAGAACAGAGAACAGGGAGAATAGTGAGAACAATTTTTCTTTTCTTCACTTATCCCTTAAAGTTTATTTGCTTTCCCTTCTTTTAGGTGATCTCAAGGCACACTTTGCTAATACAAAGGGAATACTTTCAGATTCCTAGCAACTCTCATCTTTTCCCCAAATGTTGTTGTTGTCATTCTTCTTTTTTTTTTAAAGACCTTACTCAGAATTAAAAATATTTGCTAAAATCTGAAGTGGTGTGGTATACTGGATCTGGAGTCATAAGGTCTGTGAATGAATTCTGACAGTTACTTCATCTCTCAGAGCCTTACTTTTCTAATCTATATATTAAGGGAATTGGTCTTTTTCATCTTTAAAACCTCTTCTTATATTCACAGAATAATCATTTATTCAATGACTTCTACACATATATATATATATTACAGTGTGTTAAACGCTGAAGAAGCTCAATCAATGAGTTTATAAGGCAATAGGAGGATATAACACATTCAGAAATAAATAAAAACAAATTAGAATAAGGTAAGTGTCCTATGAAATTAAGAGAGAACAATCATTTTTCAGATGGGAGACTTTCCAGAAAAGCTTCTGGAGGAAGAGGTATTTGAATTAGGCATTGAAGATTTTTGAGCAAAGAAATGACAAAACCAGAATTGCATATTAGAAAGATTAATCTGGTAGAAGATATAGAACATTTTAGAGAGGGAGAAGAAAAAAGGCAAAGAAAGCAGTGAGAAGGTGATTATGATAGTCTAAGTGAGAGGTGATGAAGGTCCGAATCATATAGTGAGGGGAGTTGGAAAGAAAAGGAGGGAACAGATGAAACAGATTTTTTGGAATTATACTGATATTCCTGAAAAAAATGAGTTATTATAGAGCCTGTTTTATGCTACTTTAGGAAGTCTTTTGGAACCCATATTTAGATTTCAAGATTTGTCCTAGAAAGGAAGTTTATCTACAGAAGAATATTAAATTATATTTAATAAAGAGGCAGGGAAAGATAGACTGAAAACCAATGGGAAATTAAATTATCTAATTCTAAAAAATGAGTGGGTCAAACAACAAATCACAGACAACAATCCATAATTTCATCCAAGAGAATGACAATAATGAGACAACATACTAAAACCTATGGGATGCAGCCAAAGCAGTTCTTAGGGGAAATTTTATATCTCTAAATAGCTTTATGAATAAAATAGAAAACGAGGAGATCAATGAATTGGCCATGCAACTAAAAAAGCTAAAAAGAGAACAAATTAAGTTGTTTGAGTTTTTGTTGTTGTAAAGTTATTTTCCAATTGTATCTGACTCTGTGACCCTATTTGGTGTTTTCTTGGCAAAGATACTGGAATGGTTTGCCATTTCCATCTCTAGTTCACTTTATAGGAACTAAGGCAAACAGGGTTAACTAACTTGCCGAGGGTCACATAGCTAGTAAGCACCTGAAGTTACATTTGAACTCAGGTCTTTCTGATTCCAGCCCTTGCATTCTATCCACTCAATCACCTAACTGCCTGTTTGTTTTTACAGGCTGTATAAATGATTCTCCTTGTTTAATTCATTTCCCTCTGCATGTGTTAAGACAAGATTCATAGGTTTCACTAAAACTGTCTCTTTTATCCATTTTCATGATACAATATTCCATTACATTGGTCAGCTATTATCCAATTGCTGGGCAATCCCTAATTTTCAATTGTTTGCTACTATTATTACATGGTTTTTAGTAGATATGAACCAAAAAAGATCTAATACACAACCTTTTCAGATTCTAATAACAGTCTCAGGATTTTATTTCAAAATATAGAACTTCAGAACTTCACATACTCATGGAGAGTGCTGCTTCTTTTTTTTTCTTTTTCTTTTTAAAGCTTTTTGTTTGCATAACATATGTATGGGTAGTTCTTCAACATTGATTCTTACAAAGCTTTCGGTTACAAATTTCCCCCCCTATTCCCCTCCCTTCCCCTAGATGGCAGGAAGTCCACTACATGTTAATTATATTAAAATACTTGACAAGTCAAATATATGTATACATATTTCCATACTTATCTTGCTGTGCAAGAACAATTGTATCTACATGAACAAAAAAAATCAGAGAAAGGAAACACAATGCAAGCAAACATCAATATAGAGCATGAAAATGTTATGTTGTAGTCCACATTTTGTATCCCTCTCTCTGGGTGTATATGGCTTTCTTCACTCAACAACTGGAACTGGTTTGAAGCATTTCATTGTTGAAGAGAGCCATGTCCATCAGAATTGATCATCATATAGTATTGTTGTTGCCATGTATAGTGATCTCCTGGTTCTGATGATTTCACTCAGTATCAGTTCATACAAGTGGAGAGTACTTCTTCTAAACAATCTTCTTTGTATTGAAATCTTTTTTAGATCACTTGCATTTCCCACAGATAGCTTTTGTTTTATCTTTTGATGATTAGCCTTGATAATACAAGTTTAAACAGGATCCAAATTCACAAACATTCTACATATGTATGTGTATGTATATATGCATGTATATATATGCATATACAAATGCATGCATCTTTTATCCTTAAAAAACATTTATTTTTAAAATAAAGGTTTTTTTTTTTCCTGTTTAAAAAAAGAGAGAGAGAAAGAGAAGGTCTGTTTAGGAATTAACACATTTCATAAAATCTCTGGCTACTCTTGAAAACAAAACAAAACAAAACCCTAAAACTCCTCCATCAGGAAAAACAAAACAAAACAAAAAAAAAACCTTTATTATCCTAAAAAATCTTAATCTAGAATTCAAAGAAACTGCCACCATCTAGTGTTATGACATTTGGCAAACCATTTCCCCTTTCTTATCCTCAGTTTTCATATCTGTGAAATGAAGGGATTAGACTTGATAATTGTGAAGGCCTTTTCAACACTAAGTTTAACATTTTTTGTTCTATGATCTGACCTTCTATTTCTAATGTTTCTTTCTATCTTTAACATTTAACATCCTAACATTTTATTTTCTAAGATCCCTTACACTTCTAACATTCTATGTTTTAAAAAGGCAAGGAGATGAAAGGAATAGAATGGAATGACTTGATTTGAGAGGACATTAAAAAAAAAAACTTGATTTGATGACCTTCTTCAACCAAGCTGCATTTAATTATATAGTCATGATGCTCAAGTATATTTATTATGTGAGTGAATTCAGGAAGTAGAAACAACCTGCTTTTTTTTTTTCTTTAGGTAATTGAACATGGTAACTTTAATTGACTCTTAGTAAGCCATTAGATTAAACAATGAACATTTAGAGGGTAATTTTAGTAGACATGACAATGTGAAAGGTAGTGTGGTCAAAAATGAAGAGTTTCTCTTGGGTGTTGGGAAGAATTATGTACATGTCCCACCTCTGCCACACACTGGCACTGAAATGCTCATGTAGAGTGCTTCTTTTAAACAAATTTTTTTTGCATTGAAATCTTTTTTAGTGCCCCAAGAAACTTTAAGACAACAAGTTGCAGAGAAGGTGTTGAGATGCACTGGTAGAAAGCATAAGTTCCTCAGACCTATGAGTTCATAGGTCATCCCACCCCACCCCCACAAATCAAAATCAGTCACAATAGCACAGCTGAGGTTCTCCAGATGTTCTTGTTTGCAGGTAACATTGTTTTGATTTCATCAAACCCCAAAATACTACAAGGTTTCCCAATGAAATCCAGTTACTCAAGAGATCAACTACTCTATCAATAAGGAAAAACCAAGAAATAATTCCATAATTATTCTAACTATATCATGCAGTTTGATGGGTAGCTACTTAAGTGAGGTCATTAGCACACATACTTTGTACAGTTACTACAAATAGATAATGTGTTGAACAGAATAAGAATGATATGATTTAGAATTGTTTATTTTACAAAAGAGGAAAGAATTTGAGAGGTTAAGTGATCTATGTAAAGTCATGTAAAACTGAGATTTGAACCCCAGGTCCTCTGATTCTAAAGTGAATGATTTTTTTCACTACATGATGAGCAAAATGAGGAACTGAGGAGAAGAGGTTGCATCACATTTGGAATGTTGAACATTTGAATAAACTCAACTTCTATCACATTTCCCCCCAAATTTATTTTTTCTAAAAAAAAAAAACCAACCCAATTTTAATGATATTTTATTTTCCAAATACATGTAAAAATATAATTTGGTAAAACTCTGTGTTCTAAAATTTTCTCCTCCCTCCCCAAGACAGAAAATACTCTGATAGATTAAATATGTACAATCCTTTAAAACATATTTCCATATTGTTCATGTTGTGCAAAAAAAAAATCAGACAAAAGAAAAAAAACATAAGAAAGAAAACAAATAAACAAAAAGATGGAAATACTATGCTTTGATCTACATTTAGTCTCCATTATTTCTCTGTCTGGATTCGATTGGCATTTCCCATCCCAAGTCTATTGGAATTGCCTTGAATCTTTGCATTGTGGAGAAGAGGCAAGTCCATCACAGTTGATCATCACATAACTTTGATGCTACTGTGTCCAATGTGTGGCTCACTTTACTTAGCATCAGTTCATATAGCCAAGTTTTTCTGACATCAGCCTGCTCATCATTTCTTATAGAACAATTCCATTATCTTTATATACCATCCCCCAACTGAGGGACATCCACTCAATTTTCAGTTTCTTTTCACTATAAAAAGAGCTACTACAAACATTTTTGCACATATGCGTCCTTTTCCATTTTTAATAGTCTCTTTGGCATACAGACCCCATAATGACACTGCAGGATCAAAGGATATACACAATTTGATAGCCCTTAGGGCATAGCTTTAAATTGCTCTCCAGAATGGTTGGATCATATCACAACTCCATCAACAATATATTAGTGTTGCAAAAACTCCAATTAAAAAATCCAACTAATATTCGCTTGGTTAGTAATATTCAATTTATAGAACATTATGATCTAAAAAGAATCAAATTTACAGGTAAACTAAAAGGTACATTGAATGTGAGCAGACTATAGCATAATATCAATAATAATGTCAGAAATGGTAAAAAAAAAAAAAAGAGATACCATCAAGGACATGAATGTTGAAAAAAGAAATGTAATGAGAGTTTGGGAAAATAGGTGGATAGCCTGAGTATTTAATTGGTACTCGTGAAATATTAAAAGAATTAGATGAAGGTTTCCAGTTTGTTAGTAAATTCTTTGAAGAATTTATACAATGACAGTATAAAAAGTGCACAGGATTAACTTAGCCTGAGTATACCACTGAAGAAATTATCTATAACAATAGCTCTATCAAAGAATACAAATATGAATGAACATGCCAGCACATGAGCTGCAACCCTGAGATTCTGATACTTAGACTAAAATCCAAAATATGTTTCACAGCAAAACTCCAGAACATGGTGTCATAGGGAGAATCTTGACTCTGAGTCTCAGTTCTTTTTACAATGTGAATTCAAAAAATCATAAATTGTTAGAACTGAAAGGGGCCTTAGAACATAGAAGAAATATTAGAAAATAAGAGTATTAAAATATAGACATAGAAAGGCAGAGCTGAACCTTAATAGATGTTAGAATTTAGACTATACAGGCTAACTAATCCAAACACTTCTAGAGCTGAGGTCTCTGATGCCCACAGAAGGGAAATATTTTGCCCCAGATCACACATGGTAATTGACAGCAATGTAGAGACCAGGTATGCTGACTGTCTGGTATTTTTCCCACTATACCATACTGCCACAGAAACTTTAAGCAATTAGTATTTTGTTAAGACAAGGACAATAGCTAGGACAATTCTGAAACGTCCTAGGGAATTTTAGTCAAAATACTCCTGTGTCAGTTATCTCTCAGACTAGACAAAGGGCAATTTATTGAGAAAATTACAATCATCCAGAAACACATACTCAAAAGGCTATCTTTACCTTATCTGTAGTCCTATAACCAGTGTTATAATGAGAGCTTTATATAGTATTCCCCTATCCAAATCATATGTAACTGCCACAGAAAATACTGCAATTGACTTATCACTTCTTAAAATTGTAAGCATTTACGATACACATTCTTACCCAATTGAAAGTTCATTTCTTCAGATTCATGAAAAGTAGAATCACAGAATATTTGTAAAGGGGTACAGTTACTTTCAAGAATATACACCTCCCTGTATTCAAACCAGTCTAACCTTAAAGCTGAGGCTCTTTGAGCCTGTGTACTTTATCATTTTGTAATATGGATTATAGTTATTTATGTACAAGCTGAGCCCTCCTTCCTACCCAAATTCTTGCTAAGCTTTAAATTCCTTGAAGGCAGAGATGTTGCCTCTTTTCTTTCTTTCTTTCTTTTTTCTTTTCTTTTTTGTCTTTATGTACCCAATACTTTGCACAGTGTTTTCAGGAGGCTCTTAATAAATGTCTTTTGAATTCAACATCCATAAGCATATATTGAGTGCCTATTGCTTTCTAAGAACCTAGCTTTCTAAAAAACCTTGCCTTCCAAGAACAAAGACAAAAATGGATAGTCCCTGACCTCAATAAAGTGCATATTCTATAGGGAAAGACAACAATTTAACTTGAATCATACTGAATTGAGATGTCCTAGGGGGTGCTTTAATAAAAGATTCATTGGTAAATACATCAATTACAATGGTGCTAGAAAGAACTTGAAAACAATTTGTTTTCTGGTAGTTTAAGGGTCCCTAACACCATTTCCCATGCCCTCCTCAATCTTGTGATACTATTGATTCAAACTGTGAGTAAAGAAGAATTAATCTGCTGAGTGGATTGGTCAGTTCTGAGTTTATTTTAGACAATGCATAGAGATGGGCCAATGGCAGACTGTGACATTGTCCATTTCATTATGAGACAAAGTTATTTCTTCCTAGTAGTCTGTGTGAGTGGACATTACCACTTGTCTTAGAAAAGTGCCAAGGAGGATATATAT
>JAJPUD010024222.1:791-18992 GCA_023553655.1 Myrmecobius fasciatus | reverse complement strand
TTCACTCTGTATGTATCTCTATGTTTTAGATGTGTTTCTTGTAAACAACATATTGTAGGATTCTGGCTTTTAATCCAGTCTGCTACCCGCTTCCGTTTTATGGGAGAGTTCATCCCGTTCACATTCACAGTTAAAATAACTATATCTGTATTCCCTGCCATCTTATTTACCCAGAGTTATGATTTTCTCTTCCCTTTCCCCTCTCTCCCTTCCCCCCTCCCCAGTACTTTGCTCTTGAAGACCACCTCCCACCAATAATCCTCCTCCCTTTAGAGTCCCTCCCTCCCCTTTATACCTTTCCCCTAATCCTTCTATTAGTTTATCCCTTTCTTTTTCTTCCCTCCCTCCTACCTTCCCACAAGGAGGGTCAGTGCTTTCTTTGAAGCCAAATGTGTCTGATATACTCTCTTAGAGTTCAATCTAATGAGAGTAAGGTTTACACAATCAATACTCATCGCCCTCCCTTCTTCCCCTCAATTATATTAGATCTTCTATGTCTCTTTATGAGATTTTGCCTTATTTTACCTCCTATATTTTTACTTTATTTTGCCTCCTTTTCCCCCCTCCCCCCTTTTTCTTTTTCAGTATGGTATCCCTTCCACCTCTAATTTCTTTTCCATTATTATCAAAGAAAAATCAAATTATACTGCCATTCTTTAAAGGATACCTATAGTAGGAATATAGTTCTCCAGAGTTTTCCTTTTTACCTTTTTATGTTTCTCTTGAGTTCTCTATTTGGAGGTCAAATTTTTTGTTCAGATCAGGTCTTTTCATTAGAAATAGGTGAAATTCTCCTGTATCATTGAATGACCATCTTCTTCCCTGGAAGATGATGCTCATTCTAGCTGGATAACTTATTCTTGGCTGTAATCCAAGTTCTTTTGCCTTTCGGAATATCTGGTTCCAGGCCCTTCGATCCTTCAATGTGGAAGCTGACAGATCCTGTGTAATTCTAATGACAGTTCCTCGGTATTTGAACTGTTTCTTTCTAGCTACTTGCAATATCTTTTCCTTGGTGCGATAGTCCTGAAATTTGGCCACGATATTCCTTGGGGTTTTAATTTTGGGGTCTCTTTCTGGAGGTGATCGGTGAATTCTTTCAATGCCAATTTTGCCTTCTGATTCTAAAACATCAGGGCAATTCTCTTTCATGATTTCCTGGAAGATAGCATCCAGGTTCTTTTTTTCATCGTGGCTTTCAGGGAGTCCGATAATCCTTAAGTTGTCTCTCCTGGATCTGTTTTCCAAGTCAGTTGTTTTTCCTAGGAGATATTTCATATTTTCCTCTATTTTTTCATTTTTTTGTTTTTGTTTAACTGATTCTTGAAGTCTTATTGAGTCATTTACTTCTATTTGTTCAATTTTAATTTTTAGAGTATTATTTCCTTCAGTTATCTTTTTTAGCTCCTTTTGTAGCTGGCCAATTGAATTTCTGGATTCAATGCATTCTTTTTCCATTTTGCCAGTTTTATTTTTCAGTGAATTGTTGTCTTTTTCCAATTCACCAATTTTGTTTTTCAGTGAATTGTTGTCTTTTTCCAATTCACCAATTTTGTTTTTCAGTTCACCATTTTTATTTTCCAGTGAATTGGTGATTTTTTCCAATTCACCAATTTTGTTTTTCAGTGAACTGTTTTCTTTTTCCAATTCACCAGTCCTATTTTCCAGTTTTTGATATTTCTGTTGCCCTGATCTCAATTTATTTCCCCATTCTTCTTCTAGCTCTCTTTTGAGATTCTTAATGCAATCATCCAGGTAAGCCTTCTGAAAGGGAGACCAACTTAAGTCTGCCTTTGTGGCTTCATCTGGGATTGTTTTCATAATGTCAGGATCTGGGGACTGTTCTATTTTTTCTCCGTAAAAGCTTTCTATGGTGAGAGCTCTCTTCTGCTTCTTGCTCATGATTTAAAGTTGGGATATTGGTCAAAAGCCGAGAAAACTGCAACAATTTATATTTGCTTTGGGGCAGTTTGCCGAGTTGACTTCCGGTCTGAGGCTGGTGGGGCTAGACCACGTTTTCAGTTTCTCTAGATCCACCCTTTACCAAAGGCAGATCTGTCAAAGCACCTGCCCGCAAGCAGAGCAAAGTGGCCCAGGCGTCTCCCAGGGGCTTCCTGGGTGCCCAAAATCCGCCCCTCTATCACAGCCCTGACTTCCGCCCCGGCTGGAGTCCGATCGCGACCAGCGGCCGATTTCCCCTGAGGCTAACCTTCTCCGGAGTTCTTTCAAGGTAGATCTTTTATAGAAGTGCGTTGTAGTCCAAATGCTTGGCGAGGACCTCACTCGGAAACCAGTTTTAAAGTTTACTTTGTCTGGGTTGGGGGAATGTTGGAGGGAGTTCAGAGAGAAAGCTGTTCGCAGTTCGCCATCTTGGCTCCGCCCCCCACAGTCTGATAACTTTTTGAACATAGTTCCAAATTGCTCTCCAGAATGCTTGGATCCATTCACAGTTCCAGCAACAATGTATTAGTGTTGCAGGAAAACTATTGAGTTCAGGCCACAAACGGACGCAACAGAAAAAGAGCTAGATTTGGAGTCAAATTGCCTGTTTTCAAATCCTACACCCACTATAGTATGAATTTGACTTTCATTTCATTTTTCTAAGACTGAATTTCTTTATCTATAGAATGGAGTTGGAGTGGGTGACCTCTAAATTCTTTTTTGGGTTTCAAATCTATGACTTTAAGATACATATTCAAATAATAAGATTTATTTATGAACTTCATACTTTGCTGGTGTGTTTGATTTAGGGATATTGAGCAGTTAAAAGTGATTTTTTCATAATCATAGGGCCAGTGTGAATTAGAAGCAGGCCATCAGCTAACATATTTCATAGTCCTTGTTCTTAATGCTGCTCTCTGGCATCTCTGTCATGCTTCCTAACATTACTAGTATGAGTAATTTGTAGTGATGAATAATTACAATAAATCTCATATTAATGCAACCATTTATGCTTTAGAATAGTCTTTATTTCCAAAGATCATATAAGTGCAAGTCATTATCCATATTTAATAAAAAACAAAACTAAATAGGAGATGTAAAATTATATTATAAAACAGTAGTCATCACATGAAAAGATAACGATGAATATTGGAGGGGATATAGGAAAAGTGGAATACTGATGCATTGTTGGTGGAACTGTGAATGGATCCAACCATTCTGGAGAGCAATATGGAACTATGCTCAAAAAGTCATCAAACTGGGCATACCCTTTGACCCAGCAGCATTTCTATTGGGTCTATATACCAAAGATCTTAAAGGAGGGAAAAGAACCTACATATGCAAAAGTGTTTGTGGCAGCCCTTTTTGTAGTGGCAAGAAACTGGAAACAGAATGGATGCCCAACAATTGGAGAATGGCTCAATAAATTAAGGTATTTGAATGTTATGGAATATTATTGTTCTGTAAGAAACAACCAACAGGATGATTTTAGAGAGACCTGGAGAGACTTACATAACTGATGCTAAGTGAAATGAGCATTATACATGGCAACAACAAGACTATATAATGATCATTTATGATGGACATGGCTGTCTTCAACAATGTGATGATTCAAACCAGTTCCAATCATTCAGTGATGGAGAGCCATCTACACCCAAAGAGAGGACTGTGGGAACTGAATGTGGACCACAACCTAACATTTTCACTCTTTTCTGTTGTTGTTTGCTTGCATTTTGTTTTCTTTCTCAGGTGTTTTTTCTCCCTTCTAGATCTGATTTTTCTTGTGCAGCAAGATAACTGTATAAATATGGATACATATATTGGATTTTACAAATATTTCAGCTTATTTAACATGTATTAGATTACCTGCCACCTAGAGGAGGAAGGAAGAGGGAAAGAAGGGAAAATTTGGAATATAAAGTTTTGCAAGGGTCAATGTTGAAAAATTATCCATGCATATGTTTTGCAAATAAAAAGCTTTAATAAAAACAAAACAAAACAAAACAAAAAAACAGCAATCAAAACCATTTTGTATTGGCTAAGAAATAGAGTGGTGGATCAGTGAAATAGATTATTTACACAGAATAAAATAATTAATGCTTATAGTAATCTAGTATTCAGTATGTCCCCAAACTCAAGCTTCTAGGATAAGAACTTACTACTGGTTGCTGGGAAACCTATAAATTAATATGTAGGAAACTTGACATAGACCTGTATCTCATATCTTATGCCAAAATAAAGTCAACATGGGTCCATAATGTGGGCACAAAGGATGATATCATAAGCAAAGCAGAAGAACAAAGGATAATCTATAAATCAGATCTTTGAAGAAGAGAGGAACATTATTATGTTCCCAGGAAGCACACACAAAAAAACATATCAAAGCAACCAATATTCTGAATCCATTCATGTTCAGTTTATGTTTATGTGCATCTAATATCTGCAGAGGTTTGGATATAAGGAAAGAACCCCCTGTATGTTATGATGAAATACCCAGGCAAATTGTCAAAATAACTAAATCTCAACACTATTGAGTGGCTAAGATATATGATCTTAATAAAAAAAAAAGGAAAATCAACAAATATAGGAGGATCATCTACTGTTTTTCACAATATAATCACACAAACAAAATAAAATGCAAAACTTACCCTTTATAAATAGGTTTTAAAATTCAATCTATGACTGTTGCTGAAAAAAATTAAACAAGAACTGATCATATGGAGTAAATCTGAACAAACAAATAGAGCTTCACTTATTCTTTACAATACTATGGGGGGAAATAAGTTTGTGCAGAGGATATAGGCTGAGAATTGAATAAAGTCCTTTCCATTTCTAAGATCACTTTCCTGCTTTGGTTGCTGATACATTCTAAATTATAGGTTGGCAAATTTGGGATCATAGCCATATTTCGTCTGGAAGTCTACCTCATTGAAAACTATGTTGCTGAGGTGAAGTAGGGATGAAAAAAAAACAACTATACATTGTAGACAAATAAATCAGAAAGACAAAAATTCCATTGGCAATTCTTTTGCTTACAAGGATCTAAGATTTTCATGAAAGCTGTATTGTTCTTTTTTTGATTTATTTAATGTTTATTCAAATAACAGAGAAATTGGTTTGAGTGATACAAAGTATTAGTTTTGGGAACAGTATCCAGTTAGTGCTAATACCTGAGAAATTGACTTCATATCCATCCAAACAGAATAATAGAAAGATGGGGACAGGGAAAGGAAAGTCTAATTTAAAAAGAACCTTCTTAATTTTTTTAATTAAAAATCTTGGTGAAAGAATATGATATTCTATATGATGGTATCACAACTATTGTTATTATATTTAAAATACTACATGACTGCTATAGATATCAGTGTTTCTTTAAAAGAACAATGATTGTATTTCATGTGTTTTATTTTTATGTTTTCTTTTGCTAAACAAAATATATAAAATGTATGAAAGATAAAAGAAAATGGTCTAGTAATAATGAGGGATTCATGGTAGCAGCCATGTGTCCCACATGATATTAAGAGAAAAGGAGAAATGTCGCTGTCATGTTGAGCAGATTTTACCAATTCTCCCTTCCTTACCTCAACTATGGGAAAAAGGAAATATGAGAAAAGAATAAGAAAGGATGGAAAGATAAATATAGGTTAAAATTTATATTTTTCAAAGAAAATGCTTATATTGATGATAGGATCAAACTACTTGAATATATGGATAAATCTTAGAATATAATATCAAAAGTTAGTAGAATGAAGGATGAGTTTAATAAACAAACTAAATGAGCATTTGATTTTGATTTAAGAGGACAACTTAAAATCTTGACTTTCACATTTACCACTCTGGGTAAGATAGCTTTTTATACCTCAGTTACCCAACAAGTTATCAAACTGGGCATACCATTTGACCCAGCAGTGTTTCTACTGGGCCTATATCCCAAAGAGATTTTAAAGGAGGGAAAGGGACCCACATGTGCAAAAATGTTTGTGGCAGCCCTTTTTGTAGTGGCAAGAAACTGGAAATTGAAAGGATGCCCATCAATTGGAGAATGGCTGAATAAATTATGGTATATGAATGTTATGGAATATTATTGTTCTGTAAGAAACAATCAACAGGAGGTTTTCAGAGAAGCCTGGAGAGACTTGCATGAACTGATGCTGAGTGTAATCAGCAGAACCAGGAGAACATTATACACAGCAACAAGACTATACGATGATCAATTCTGATGGACATGGTTCTCTTCAACAATGATGTGATTCAAACCAGTTTCTATTGTTCAGCGATGAAGATAGTCATATACATCCAGAGAGAGGCCTGTGGGAACTGAGTATGGACCACAACACAGCATTTTAACGCTTTCTGTGAATATTTCCATGCATTTTGTTTTTCTTCTTAGGTTGTTTTTTTTTCTTCTTCTTCTCTTTCTAGATCTGATGTTTCTTGTGCAGTAAGATAACTGTATAGATATGTATACATGTATTGGATTTGTCATATAATTTATCATATTTAGCATGATTTAGATTACCTGTCATCTAGGGGTGGGGGTGGGGGGAAGGAGGGAAAAGCTTGGGAAAAAAATTTTTGCAAAGGTCAATGTAGAAAAATCACTCATATGTTTTGTAAATAAAAAGCTTTTAATAAATAAATAAATAAATAAAAATATACCTCAGTTACCTCATATATACAGTATGAAGAATGGGTGACCTATAAGATTAGAGGTCTTTTCCAGATCTATTAGGCTGTGATTCTAATAAATGCAAAAATAATTTTAAAAACCTCAGCTTTACTGTTATTTTTGTATCCTGGATTTATGTTTATTTAAACTAAAAAGAATTTTGAATATTTCTAATACCAATATATTCCATTATGATGTGCTAGGAAATAGTGAGATAAATATCCATTATGACTTCATTTCATATTCTAAGAAAGCCATGCAAGTCAGTGTCTCTTATCCTCAACTCAGTCCAGTGGACTCTTGCTGTTATCTCTATTTTTCACATAAGAAAGGCAAGAGCACATCAATTCCTTACCCCATATTATCTGGCAATGGAACTCTCTTGGCAGGTATTTCAGTGCCCTAAGCCACTGGAAAAAAATTAAGGAAAAAAACAAACAAACAAACAAACAATGTCTGGGTATGACATGCATTGTAAAAGAATAAACCAAATAAAGAATAGCTAATAAATTCAGGTAAATTATGAATTTAAAGATTATAAAAGTACAAAGTTAAATCTGTATTCAAGCAAAGGGAACTTTCTTTTTATATTTCCTTTATTCTGTTTTTTCTTCCTTTTGATTTAGTGCAAGAGTGGCAATGTGAGAACTAGAAAATGGCCTGTATTACCTGTAGGCACATTTAGTATAAAACAAAATGGCATTCTAACCAAGAATTGTTATTTGTTATAATGCATAAAGAATGATGAAATAAATTGTATTCTAGGTCAAGGACAAGAGAAATTTATTTGGCTTGCACTTTATATAACTACGTACTATGATTGATACAACTGACATGAAGAACTTTAATATTTTTTATAGCTTTTGAAATGTAAAAGACATTAGCATGAAATATTTCACCCAAAGATTAAACAACCTGAGATACCTGCTTGTTTATTATTAATATCATTGATGCATTATATTTTTAAATTCATAAATAAATTTGAACAAGACACATGATTTTATCAATATGGCCAACTCCTTATGTGAACACTTTGCTACTGATGCAAATCTTCAACCCATTTATACCTTATAATCTTAGGAAAATGAGAAGTTAGTGGTTAATAAGTTAGCAATAGTTAAACAAATAATATGTCATAAAAACACGTCTTAGATCTAGGTCCCCATGGCTCCAGAGAAAAGTATGACCAATGTTTCTCATATACTCAAGATGTATTGCATTGATATAGATATACTACTTCTTGATGCATGGAAGTGTGTGTGTGGGCAACAAATTCTAATTGTATTTTTCTTTTTCTAAAAAAATAAGCATTACATTGAGTTATAAAATAGGAAAAGGTTATAATTTATACTTGTGGAAGGAATAGCCTCATTGATAGCAAAGGAACCCAGTCAAAAGTGTGCAATACTTTTAAGATTTAAGTACATTCCTCACTTCAACCTTAGGAGATTGGAACTCCTCAATCTTTAAAAAATAATTTAAATATTAAATGTTTATCATTTTCCAACCTCAGGGCTAAGTGCTAGGGACAGAATACTTTTTTAAAGAATATCAACTGTCTCAGTTCTCAAAAAATAAGACAACTTGTGTAAAGTCATTGTTTTTTGCCCTTCATTCTCAAAGATTTTGTCTAAATTCACAGAAATCCTAAATGTCAGAACTGGTATTCAAATCCATACTTCTGCCTCCAAGACCAGCCTAATTTCAACTCTTTAACTTTATATCTTTGAAATGGGGACCAACATGTCAAAATAATACAAATGGAGGGAAATAGAAAGATCCGCTTTATTTAAAAAAGGTGATATAGTTCAATTGGGACACCACAGAAGGTAAAGTAGGTATCTCTAACCACAATATAAAGGAAATACCACTACTATGAAAGCACTAACCATTGTATTATACATACCAATATAAATGAGACATTTTTATTTTTGTATTTTAGTTGAACAAAGCCAATATATGAAATGATTGAAAACAGAAAAATATGTACATAATTAAATGCTGTACTGTCTTATTATAATAATATTTAAACAGTAATAAAATAATCTTAGATGTTACATTGAAAGAATTTATATTTTTCCTTTTGCTTAGTCAAAACATACTTATTGAGTGTGCAAGGTCTTCCACTTCAGTTCCTTATAGAGTTATAACACAAAACTTTGAAAAAAAAATGTGTAAGTTTCTGTTTAAGAAGCTGACTTTCTCATATGTTTTCTGGTATATGTTTCATAATGAACTAACTAGCTTCTTTGCCCCTACCATTCCCATATACAATGAAAAGCACCTCTTATGCATATTTCTCTAGAGAGAACTCAGGCTTCCTATATCTGGGACAATATATTTTCTTGCTTTTTGCTCTGTTATTTGCTGTGATATCAACTGAGTATCAGAATAAGAGGAAGCCTGAAAGTCTACAATCATACATTTCACCCCAAGAGACACAAATACACCCATATAATACACAAATATTCCCAACTACTATCTTTTCCTATTCATTGAATTCTGCATTCTCAATATTGTATTATATCATTTGTCAACTGAAATGCCTTATACTGAGTAGGTACTCAAAAATTATTGAAAAATAAATTGTTTCACAGGCTATCATAGCTTAGAGATATATTTTAAAGTCACATCATTAAGTATGCTAATTTTATGTATTAGCAACTAAAGACTCAGAAGAGGGAAATGATTTATTTAAGGTTATCCAGATAGTTAATTACAGAGGTGATAGCTTAATCCATATTTCTCTGTACTTATCCCAATATTAATAAGTTCAGAGTTGAAGTTCAAAAGATGCTAGAGGTCATTCAAATCTTGTCATTTGATAGGTGAAGAGACAGGCCCAGAGTAATGACATAATTGGCCTAATGTCCATAGATGATAGAGATCAGAATCAGATTTTCTGACTCAAATATCAGTGATTTTTCCACCATCAAACTATGATACTTTTTCAGGCTTTTGCTTTCTCCTTCTCCTTAGCAGTCTCCTTATTTGTTGACATTAATTATGCAAAATTATTTCATATATATGTATATGTACATATACATATATACATTTATATATATATATTATCATACTCACATACAAATATGTATACATATATACAAATGTTGACAATTGTTAATATTTAAGTTTATTCATAGAATGTCATCTTGCTCAGGTTTATTTGGCATTTCAACCTTTCTAATAGCATGCAAAATAGATCTTTGAGAATAATTTATGACAAGTTTAGCTAAAAAGATATTTTATTAAGTTTTCCCTTTCAGGCCTCACAATGTTTTTCTCTTGCTTCTAATGAGTACAAATGGGCAACACTTCATGCAGTGCTTTAGAGACAGGGTAGATTCTGTCAGGATCCCTGAGGAAACCAAGAGCAAGTCTGTTTCCCTTCTATAGCTTTTTTCCAGGCTGGCCCAAGGAAAGCAATGAAGCCAGCAATATAACAGTGCTTCTATTACAAATATGTCAATAGGCTCTCAGTTCTCAGGGTACCAACCTAACTTTAAATGCTGAGGCGATGCAAAGCATCCCAACGAAGAGGGAACAGTGACACTGTGTCAAGAGCATAATGGCTCTAACCAGTTCTGACCTCTAGGTGGGCCCCTTTCTCACTGAATTCATTTTGGAAAGCTTTACCTTCCTTTTAGCTAGCCAAGTCAGACTTTTTCAGCAAATTTTGACAAAACATTCTTGTTTTTCCCTCAAAAATTGATTCCATTTTCTGTGAAGGTTCTCTGTGAGATTAGCATCTGATATCAGTTAAAGACATACGTATCTTATAAAAATAATAATAACATTTCTTTGACCTTCAAAATACCTCATTTGATTCTCACAATTGTCATGAGAAGTAGATATTATTATCATCCCTATTTTACAAATGAGATAAATATGACTTGCCTATGTTGACAAAATCAATCTGTGAATGAATTCAAATTTGAACTCAGATATTCCTAACTCCAGGTCTAGTGCTCAATTCACTATATCATGTAGATACAGTACATTGCATTTGTTAGTGCTTGGTCATTTTCAGTAATAGAAAACTCTTCATGGCCCCATCTAGAGTTTTATTGGCAAAGATTTGGGAATGGTTTGCCACTTCCTTCTCCAGCTCATTTTACTGTGAGGAAACTGAAGCAGAATTAAGTGACTTTCTCAAGGAAAGTGTCTGAGGATAGATTTGAATTCAGGTCTTTCTAATTTCAGGACTGGCACTCTATTATTGAGGTACTTCATTGCCTGGTATGTTACATTGAACCCCTCAACATCCTTGTTAGGTATTTGATTAGTATTATTATCCCTATTTCTCAGAAAAGAAACTGAGTCTTCATGACATTCCTAAGGATTTCCATCCTAATTTTCCTGATTCCAACGTCCCTATTCCAACATTCTGCTATCTCTTAATCATGTTTTGGAAGATATCATGAGACATAGCATAGTAAAAGAAAGAAAACATGGTTTAATTGAAAGAATTATTTTGAATCCCATTTTGTCATGTCATTGATGGCAAAGTATTTCCTGTCTCCAGGCTTTAATGTCTTCAAGTATCAGATGTAGAACTTGGACAGGCTTTCTCTAATGCTTCTGGCAACTTTGTATAATCTTGTGTTTCCAACTAATTCCATGGCTTCAACTATTATCTTCTGCTTACATGACTCTGAAATATATACCTCTTTATTTAATGTCCTTTCATAGGTGTAGTCCCATGTTTCCATCTTCTTTTGATAAAAATTTCTTTTTCAATATAGACATACCACCCCTCTGCCTTTATGGGCCCTGTGATTTTTATGAACATAGAGAATTCCCATGAGGAAAAATTGCTTCTATTAAAGCAAAAAAGTGCCTGGTCTGCTATTTTAAATTGCAAAGAGGTATTAAGGACTCAGAGGTTCAATGGGCTGCTTAGTTAGGCCCATAGCTGGCTTACAGTAGGATTTGAATATAGGGCTCCTTTCACCCAAAGATGCTTTTCTTTTCATCTATTATTCCATGTTCCCTTTGGACATACCTAAGCTTAACCTTTCTCCTGGCTCATGCCAGCTGAGGTTTCTTTGCATGTCTCTGTTGTGCAGACAGGTAGCACAATAGTTAAACTATTAATTTTGCAATTGGGAAGAATATACTTTTAATTCTAATTAAATGATGATCCCTTTAATAATCTTGATATTTAATAGCTATGTGACTCTTTTATAAGTCAATACACTTTCCTTAGCCACAATCTTTTATGTGCAAAATGTAGAAGGTTATCACTTCTCAGTTTTGTTGTGAGGAGCAAATGAGAAAATGTATGTTAACATCTTTTAAAACCATAATGTACCACATAAATGTTAATTATTACTTTTATATTATTATGTTAGAATATGATTATTTGTATCTAATATCATTTTATCTAAAATTTATGATGTCTGTGGCACCTAGTACTTATGATTGGTGCTAAACTATCTTAAAAGTATAATGAGATAATAAAAAGCAAGTCTCTTCCCCCAGAATAGACATAAATGATTGTTTTCTATTTTGATCCCTTTATTTTCTCTATAAGACAGTTTCCTACACATTCTCTCTTTTCACAGCCTCAGAAATTTGAGGAATTATATTCCTTTACGTCAATTTAAACTTTTATCTGTAGTCCATCATAAAGGTGAACTCTACTACTATGAATACAAATCATAAAGTGGATCAACATCCATGGAATCAATTACAAATAAGACCCTCTCTCTTGTCATCCAGAACCATTATGAAAAAAATGATGAAAATTACTATACAAATTTATAATGTACCATCTTGGAAATCATGCTGAACTTAGAGCTAGCTAAAAGACTGAGTTTATATCCCATTCAGATACAAGTGACAAGATCATAAGGAAACCTTTTTAGCCTTTCTTATCCTTTCTGCATAAATAAAATAGGGTTAGAAATACATGCAACCTAGATCATGGAATATTGTAAAACAAATGAAATGCCATTTATAAAAAACTTTCTAAATCTTATGAGCTAAAAAATTCAAAATATTGCTATTGCATATTGTTGTTGAGTAGTTTCAGTTATTTTTGACTCCCTGTGACCCCATGTGGAACTTTCTTGGCAAAGAAATCAGAATGGTTTGCCATTATCTTCCCCCTGTTATTATATGCTATGTGAAATATTCACTGATAATCATAAAGATGATTTAATTTATAGTCATAACCTCTGTTATGGCAGAATAGCCTCAAAGATAAAAAGATTGCTAACTTTGGAGTTGAGTCACTGAATTATATCCCTATTTCCAAAAGATACTAGCTTTTTGCCAATGAGCAAATAGCTTAACCTCTCCATGACTAAACTAATTAACTAAATCATTAAAGACAAGTTCTAAAAATTTTACCATAGCAAGCTCCCTATAGAAATTAAATAACAGATTTAGATATCTGTTCCAGTCCATGTTTTTGAAAACACTGACATTTTATACAATGGTGTTTTGCAAATGGGCAGCTGACTGATGTAGTAAATTGAATATTGGACCTAGAGTCAGGAAGATGCAACTTCCCTGCGACATTGGACAATTCACTTTACCCTATTTGCCTTATTTTCTTCATCTGTAAAATGATCTGGAAAAAGAAATGGCAAACCATTCCAAAATTTTTGCCAGGAAAATCCCAAATGGAGTCATGAAGAATCAGGCACAATAACAACATGTTTGTAAATATTAACTTGCTGAATAATGAAAAAGACCCTGTCCTGGGAATCAAGAAAACAGGGTTTTGATCTTGGTCCAATGATCTCATATTTCTTGGCCTCTTTTTTAAAATTAATATTCCTTCCATCTCTAAAATTCCATGATATTGAATTGCTATGTGCAACTACTTCTTTACTCAACAATGTGTATGACCATTGTTTAAAAAACAAACAAATCAAACTGTGTATACCCTTTGACCCAGAAGTGTTTCTACTCTGTCTATATCCCAAAGAGATCTTAAAGGAGGGAAAGGACCCACATGTGCAAAAATGTTTGTGGCAGCCCTTTTTGTAGTGGTAATAAACTGGAAACTGAATGGATGTCCATCAATTTGAGAATGGATGAATAAATTATGGTATATGAATGTTATGGAATATTATTGTTCTGTAAGAAACAACCAACAAGATGATATCAGAGAGGCCTGGAGAGACCTACATGAACTGATGCTAAGTGAAATGAGCAGAACCAGGATATTATTATACACAGCAACAAGACTAGATGATGATCAGTTCTGATGGATATGGTTCTCTTAAACAACCGATTCAAACCAGTTTCTATTGTTCAGAAATGAAGAAAGCCATATACATTCAGAGAGAGGCCTGTGGGAACTGAGTGTGGACCACAACATAACATTTTAATGCTTCTGTGGATTTTTTTTTGCATTTTTTTCCCTTAGTTTTTTTTTTCTTTTTAGATTCAATTTTTTTTGTGCTGCAAGATAACTGTATAAATATGTATATATATATATATATACATGTATATATATATATATACATTGAATTTATCATATATTTTAACATATTTAACATTTATTAGGCTATCTGCCATCTAGAGGAGGGGGTGGAGGGAAGAAGGGAAAAATTTGGAACAGAAAGTTTTGCAAAGGTCAATATAGAAAATTTACTTGTGCATTCTGTAAATAAAAAAAAAACTTTAATAAAAATAAAAAAAATAAAAGAGAGAGGAATAAAAAAATAAATAAACAAAGAAAACCCTCTTTTCCTTTTACATGGAATAGACATAAATAAACAAGATGACAACCTCCTATACTTCAATGTTATTTGATGCTTTTTTTCTTCACTGTCAAATATACCTCCACTCCTGAAAACATTGTTGGTTTTACCCAATTTTCCCTCTAGTTGTGGTCTTTGTGTTCTAAAACAAAGCTTCCTAAACTGTGGATTGTGACAAATATGGGTTAACATAACAATGTGTGGATTGCAAAATTTTAATTTATTATGAATTATTTAATTTGTACATGTATTTTTTATGCCTATATATGCCTATAAACTCAGGATTGCACAAAATTTCTTGTGTGAAAAGGGGTTGATACTAGGAAGTGTTTAAGAAGCCATTTTTAGGGAATCTTGACCTCTGGGTAACTCAAACAATAGATAGATTCTTGTTATGATGACCAAAGTGTTCCCTTCTCCTACCAATATCAACAACTCTGAGGCATTAGCCCAACAGTAAGGAAAAATTAGTGTAAAGATTAATTTATAAATGTTTTTGTAAGAATTCACATGTGTCATTTTAGATCCTCAGTAAGAGACTGTTTAAATGGGTTCTTTAATTAAAAACATATTCCATTTGACATGAGATAGCATTGTATAGCAAAGCATAGTTAATAATAGCTAACATTTTTTGACATTTTAAGATTTACCAAACTCTTTATTCTTGTAATTTAGAATAGTACCCTCAAGGTCCAACCTGTAGCATTGACTTTTGAGAAAAATCACTATAATTATATCCAAGAAAAACTGACATACTTCTGTCTATATGCAAGATACTGTGTGCTAGGTTCCAAAAATTCAAATGAAGCCATTTCAGTTCTTTTGAAATGGTTGTTTAATCAAAATATATTCTAATTGATATGATCCAGAATTGTATAGTAAGACGTATTTATTAACAACTAATATTTATATGGCATTTAGAAGTTCACGCAGCACTTTATACATATCATCTCATTTCATTCTCTTAATAACCCCAGAGAGATAAGTATTCTTATCATTGCCATTTTACAGATGAGGAAAATGAGGCTATGAAAGGTCAAATCATTTGAATAGAGTCAAAAAGTAAGTTTCTGAACCAGGATTTAAATTCAAGTTTTCCTGACTTTGTCTTCTTCAGCTCCCTAGCAGCATAAGTACATAGCTGTCAAAGAATTTTAAGTGTTCCTGTCCTCACCTTTACTCCCTTTCATAATTGAATGGAAAATATTTTGCATGAATACGGATATATTTTTTTTAATTTTAGGTCATATGCCTCACTCTCACACATAATAAACATTCAATAAAATGTTGAGATTAAAGGGAGGAATACTCTGGTATTGAAATTGAACATACTGTATTTTTACTATGAAAAAAGTTGTGCAAGCATCCAAAAGTAGATGTAATTTTAGAATGCATATAAATAACATCTCTAATTCTGGAAATCCATAATTAATGACCTTAAAATCTACCCTCGAGTTAATTTCATTTGTTCACATCAGGGAAATTGCATTCTTCTACTTAATGACACAATATTTTCCACAAACATCATTTTACAAGACTGATTTAATCATAAGGAGAAAACCAAAGGGAACACAACATTTTATTTGAAATTGAAGCAACTCATTGTTTAATCATGCTTTAAACATTTCTATGAATCATGACTGTCAATTTTATTATATTCTAAAATTCAATTCAAAGGAAGTTGTCACCAAGATCATGTTTTTCTGAGGTGAAGAATCATTACCAACATGTTTTTAAATACCATGTTTTTATTCCCTCTCTTAGTAGTAAAATAAACATAAAACTTTGAGAATTTAAATAAATTCTAAAAATCAGTTCTTTTGTTAATTTATTAGTTTTCACTTTATTTCTTTTCTCTTCTTTTCCATGACAACAATGGACATTTCTATTAGTGTTTAAATTGACCAGAATTGCATTTAAAAATTTCTTGTATGCTGTTGTCCCTTTCATCATAATGGTACTTTTATTTAACTTTGAAGGGGAATGGAAAGAACGCTGTTGTACATAAGAAATTTTTTTCAAATGGCAAAGTTAAGAGTTGTTTATCATACATAGTGCCACAAGATAGCAGAATTTCAGAAAATGACTAGCTGAACAGATGCCTGCTTTTTCACCTCTCTGTTGATGAAGAAGTGATAAATTTTTGTCATTTACAATGACTAATTAAAGATTTTTATCAAGAACCATGATTTTGATATACCATAGATGGGAATAATAATAGTATAAATTATTGTGAGGTCTAGGAAGGTAATATTGATTAGAAGAAGAAAAATGGGGAAATGAAATGAGATCATTACAAGAAGGAAATAATGCCTTACAAAAGAAATATGAAAAAGACACCAATTCACTCAAAAACAAAATTGTTAAAATGGAAAAAAGAATGCAATGAACAAAAAATTCAATTGGCCAATTGCAAAAAGAGTTTAAAAAGGTACCTGAAGAAAATAATACACTAAAAATTAGAATTGAACAAAAGGAAGTGAATGACTCAATATGACTTCAAGAATCAGTCAAATAACAATTTAAAAATTAAAAAATAAAAGAAAATATGAAATATCTCCTAGGGAAAAACTGACCTGAAAAATTGTTCTAGGACAGACAATCTAAGGATTATAGGGCTTCCTGAAAGCCATGATGAAGAAAAAAACCTAAACATCATCTTACAGGAAATCATAAAATAAAACAGCCCAGATATTTTAGAATCAGTAGGTAAAATAGCCATTGAAAGAATTCACTGATCACCTCCTAAAAGAAACCCCAAAATTAAATCCCCAAGGAATATTGTGGCTGAATTTCAGGCCTATCATAGCAAGGAAAATATATTGCAAGCAGCAAGAAAGAAACATTTTAAATACCAAGGAGATACAATTAAGATTGCCCAGGACTTAGCAGCTTCCATCCTAAAGAATCAAAAGGCTTGGAATCTGATATTCTGAAAAACAAAGGAACTGAGATTACACCCAAGAATAAGCTATCCAGCTAAAATGAGCATTATCTTTCAGGAAAGAAAATGGACATTCAATCATATAGTTGAATTTCACCTATTTCTAATGAAAAGACCAGAACTGAACAAAATATTTGATCTCTAAACACAGAACTCAAGAGAAGCAGATAAAGGTAAAAAAGAAAAAAAAATTCTTGAGAACTATATTTTTGTTATGAACATACTTAGAGAATGTGGCAAAATTTCATCTTATTATGATAATATGAAAAAGAAATTAGAAGGAGAAAAGGGATCATATTGGAAGAAGAGGAACAAGGAGGTAAAATAAAGGAAATTACATCTCAAAAAGGGGCAAAAAAGCCTATTAAAATTGAGGGAAAGAAGGGAGGGGAATGACCATTGTGTGAATCTTACTCTCATCAGATTTGGCTCTGAGAAAGAATATCAGACATATTTGGTATCACAAAAACCATGTCTCACCTTATAGGGAAGTAGGAGGGATGGGGGGGGGGAAAGAAAGTGAAATCTAATAGAAGGGAAAACAGAAGAATTAGGGGAAAGGGGTAAAAAAGGGGAGGGGCTCTAAAGGAGGAGGACTGTCTGACGGAGGTGGTCATCAAAAGTAAAATACTGGGAAGGAGGGAAGGGTGATAGTAAAGAGAAATGCATAACCTAGGCTAAATAAGATGGCAGGAAATACAGATTAGTTATTTTAACTGTGAATGTGAACGCGATGAACTCTCCCATAAAGCACAAGTGAAAAGCTGACTGGATTACAAGCCAGAACCCAACAAAATGTTGTTTACAAGAAACACATTTAAAGCATAATGATACATACAGAGTGAAGGTAAAGGGCTGGAGGAGAATATATTATGCTTCAGGTAGCAATCCTGATCTCAGATCAAGTAAAAGCAAAGATATATCTA
>JAJPUD010024221.1:0-18993 GCA_023553655.1 Myrmecobius fasciatus | reverse complement strand
AAGAAAGAAAGAAAGAAAGAAAGAAAGAAAGAAAGAAAGAAAGAAAGAAAGAAAGAAAGAAAGAAAGAAAAAGAATTAAAGAAAAGGAAGAAAGAAAGAAAAGAGACAAAGAAAAATTAAAACATCATTTGTGAAAACTGGAACAACAAAGAATGCCAGAGTTGGGACCTTAGAATAAAGAATGCTCAAGCTGGGGCGGGGGAGGGCATAGAATGAGGGATGGGGGAGACCCTAGGACGTAGGGTGGACTGCCGGACACCCAAGGACCCTTCGTCTGGGTCAGCTGCCCACTTCTTGAATTTGAGTGAATGGGGGCCCAGAGAGGGAGGTGATTGGAGCACCTTGGTGACTGAGACTGTCGCACTGAGTGATGTCCCACCACTGCCATCATCTGGGCTCTGCCCGGGGGAGCTGCTGCCCGGAGCCACCCAGGTGGTCAGAAGTGGGTCCTTAGTTAGCAAACGCGGGGCAGGGCATCAGCTATTCCTCCCCCAAGATATCTATATATTCTCAAGGAAGAAAAAAGTTCCCCTGGCCTCCTTGGTCCAGAAGCTGGGCTTCCCTGGCGCGGGCACAGAGAGCGGGCCAGCATGAGCGTCGTGATCCGTGGCTGCCCTCCAGCCTCCTCCGGCTCTTCCTCGCGCCTCCTGGGTCCTGCTCCAAGGGAGCCAAGTTGGGGGTCACCCCACGGGGCCATGGAAGAGCTTCTCAGCTTGAGAGGAGCCGGGGAGCAGGGGCGGCCTCCTCCCGCTGGGAACAGCCTCTCCCAGGACACATAAGGGGCCGGAGCCCTCGCCCTCGCCTCCCTTTGCCTTCTAAGTTCATGGCGACTCCCAGAAGGCGGAGCTTCCGCCCTGGGCAGGACTTCCATCCCGAGCCGGGTCTGGGGATCCATGAAGGGCCGTTCTCCCTGCCCAGGTCCCCGTGCAGAGGCTGGCAGCTGCTCCCGGCTCTGGAGTGACCCAGGGGGACTGCCCCAAGCAGCATTTTCTCCACATTGCGGCCGCCCAGGACCAGGTCACCGAGGCCCGTGACCCATCCTCCCTTTCACCCTCCTGAACGCCGGCGCTTGGCTCTCCAGAAGCTTCCTGGCCCATCGTCCCTCCGATCCCTGTGAGGAGGCGGAGTCAGTGACCACTGGACCAACTCTGTCCGAGCTGGAGTCCCCCAATCCAGGCCCGCCTTTTGATGGAAGGTGCTGAGGGCGAGAGAGGCTGTCCCCGAGAGAACAAGCAGCAGGCCGGGGCGCGAGCCCACCTTGTGGAGCCCACTGCCTGGGAATTGCCGAGAAGCGAGTGGCCGGAGGCCCAAGCGGCTGGAGGCCCAAGCGGCTGGAGGCCCAAGGCCACTGAGCCTCTCTGCAGGGGGCCTTTCTGGGCGATGCTGTCTCTGTAGCATCCTGGAGCCCAGAAATCCGTCCCGCAGATGGAGCTGAGGGCTGGGAAGCCCAAGAGTTACCGCCGAAGGCTCGGAACTGATTCCTTTGTTCTAAACTCCTCCTGGAAGGCGTGCAGGATGCACGGAGGGAATGAGGGGATTGCTTCTCCTTCCCCCAATTGTAAATCAAGGAGAGGATGCTGGTGACCTGTCCATTGTGACCTCTAGCTCTTTTTCAGTCCAGCTTGTCTGATCCTTGTCTTGTACAGAGTAGTTTCTTCTTCTTCCCCCAGACTGCTCTGCCCCATTCCCCGCACCCCGTCCCCCATCCCCCTGCCCTGAGACCATGAGCAGTTTGCTTCTGGTTCCCCCGATTCTAAATTAAGGGGAGGATGTCAGTGATCTGCCCAGTGTGAGCTCTAGCTCCTTTTCAGGCCAGCTTGTCCGGTCCTTGTCTCATACAATTCTTCCGTCCCCCGTCCCGATAGGAATTTTGTGGGGATGCTCCGGGCCCGGCCCCGGCAGTGGCCGCACACCTCCAAGCTCGAACCCCGTCCTCAGAGACCCTTTTTGAGCACGTCTCTTGGGCTAGTGCCAATCCACGGGTCACGCTCCTGGCCCGGCGTTTCACCTTCGTTTGTCCATGACAAATTTGTGGCAGGCCTTCTGCCTGTGTCGCTTCAAGCACTTCCAGGCACCGGGGACACGGCGCTTCCCGGCGAGGCTTGCCCTGCGCCCGGGGCCCGCCTGACTCAGCCGTGTGCCCTGTTCTCCCCTAGGGCTTGATGCACTCCAGCGGGCCCGTGGGGCGCCACCGACAGCTGGTTCTGGTGCTGGAAGGAGAGCTGTACCTCATTCCCTTTGCCCTCCTGAAAGGGAGCTCCTCCAACGAGTATCTGTACGAGCGCTTCACCCTCATCGCGGTGCCCTCCATCCGGGCCCTGAGCCCCAACTCCAAGGTAGGCCCCACACCCCTGCCGGCCCCCCGGCCCCCTGGCCCGCTCCGAGGCAGCAGACAGAACCATGTTCCCCCCGCTCCCAGGGGGGCAAGGGCTCTGGTGTAAGTGTGGAGCTGCCCCGAGGCAGGGGGATGGAGCACAGGACCCCTTGCAGCTCCCTGCTCCCGCCTTTTCTGCCCTTCGAGGCTCCCTTGGGGTCCTCTCTAGGGGTCACAGGGATCCAAGGGAAATCGTCCCCCAGGACACAGATAGAAAACCCCAGGGAAGCACTCACTCCATTCTGGTCTGCAGAAGTCTGGCTGGTCCTTAGATGGCACGAGCCCCACGCTCAGAAGCTTCCCGGGAGCTTGCCTACATCCGTTGGGTGCCTCCTGTACACAGGAGCGCCACGCTTTCTTTGTGGCAAGACAGGGCAGAGAGCAGAGCAGGGGCTGAGCTTTGGGGAGCAGGAGCTGAGCTTCAGGGAGCTGGGGCTGAGCTTTGGGGAGCAGCCCCTTCGGACACAAGGGGAGAAAGATTGAGCCTTGGGAGCGCAGCCAGGCAAAAATGGCTGGCCTCCCCGCAGAGCGCTCCATCCCTCACCCGCGCCTAAGGCCGGCCACCTCCGGGCTAAGAGCACTTGGGTCATTAAAACTGAACCCCCTCATCACTGCCCAAGACCCATGATAGCTGCCCACAGGCCGGCCCTCTCCCCGTGGCCCCCGCCATCCCCATCACAACTGCTCATAGAGTGACCCAGGGCTGCCTGCCGAGCCACCCTGGAGCTCCCAGGGCGTCCTCCCAAACGATTCGGCCGCCTCCCAGCCTAAGCATGTGGGCGCTGGGGGGTGTCAGGGGCAGGGGGAGCGAAGGTTCCCCCGGCGACCGAGGCCCGTGCTCAACCACTCACCCAGGACCCGGCCCCCCAAGGGTGCCATGGATGGGAGCTGTGAATGGAGCCTTCGGGTCCCCTGCTCTGGGAGGGAGTGTCATGTTTATGGACTGTTTTATGACATTGACTGAGTCACAGCTGAGCAGGAATAAGAACAATGGACATCATGGGGGAGTAAAGAGGAAGGGAGGAGAGAGGAAGGAGAGAGAGAAGGAAGGAAGGAGAAGGAGGAAAGAAGGAGGGAGAAGCAGGAGAGGGAAGGAGGGAGGAAAGAAGGAAGAGGAGAGGGAAGGAGGGAGAGAGGGAAGGAGGAGCAAAAGCAGACACACGAGGAAATGTTGAGTTTGGGACCAGCTGGAATGGACAGTTGATGCAAGGAAGTAGTTTGGTTTGGTTTTTATTTTTGTTTTTTTCCTGAGACAGTTGGGGTTAAGTGACTTGCCCAGGGTCACACAGCTAGGAAGTGTTCGTGTCTGACCCCAGATCTGAGCTCGTGTCCTCCTGACTTCAGGGCTAGGGCACGAAAGGCCGGGGGGACCAAATCGTGGCCCCACTAGGCTGACCCTTTGTGCGGAGAGCTGCCTGGCCGTGGGGGGGTGGAAGGCGCCCGGGCCCCGCTGCTCTGCCCGCTCACGCTCCCTCTCTCTCCTAGTCCCACCTGAGGAAGAACGCGCCCGCCTTCTCCAGCTCCACCTCGATGGCGGCCGTCATCGGCAACCCCAAGCTCCCCTCGGCGGTCATGGACCGCTGGCTGTGGGGGCCGGTGCCCTCCGCGGAGGAAGAAGCTTACATGGTCTCGGAGCTGCTCGGCTGCCAGCCTCTGGTGGGCCACGTGGCCACCAAGGAGCGGGTCATGAGCGCCCTGAGCCAGGCCGAGTGCGTCCACTTCGCCACCCACATCTCCTGGAAGCTGTCCGCCCTGGTGCTCACCCCCAACGCCGACGGCACCCCCGGGGGCAGCAGGAGCTCCTTCGGCAACCCCTACACCATCCCCGAGTCCCTGCGGATGCCGGACGACGCCAGCGACGCCGAGAGCATCTCGGACTGCCCGCCCCTGCAGGAGTTCCTGCTCACGGCCGCCGACATCTTGGACCTGCGGCTGCCGGGGAAGCTGGTGGTCCTGGGCTCCTACCAGGAGTGCGGCAGCAGGGTCACGGCCGACGGGGTCATCGGCCTGACCCGGGCCTTCCTGGCGGCGGGGGCCCAGTGCGTGCTGGTGTCGCTGTGGCCCGTGCCCGTGGCGGCCTCCAAGATGCTGATCCACGCTTTCTACTCGTCCCTGCTGAACGGGCTGCGGGCCAGCGCCGCCCTGGGCGAGGCCATGAAGGGGGTGCAGAGCAGCAAGCAGTTCTCGCACCCGTCCAACTGGGCAGGTAGGAGGGCCGGGGCTGGAGCCGGGGGCTGGGGGCTGAGCTGGGGCCGGGGGCTGGGGCCAGGCCGGGGGCCAAAGACCAGAGATTTCACAGCCTGGCTCTGGGCCACCCCCTCTGCCCGCCAGCAGCGCCCCTTACATCCCCTGGCTCCCAGCTTCAGGGAGCAGCCCTCGCTGCCCTCTGGGAGTGTGTCTAGTTTACAAGGTACTCCACAAGTGGGGTACCCGCCCCTGGCAGCGGCGCTGAGAGGTGGGCAGAGTGGGGAAGGGCCTGAGGGTCAGGGAAGCGACAACTCTCTGAATGTCCCTGAGCCACGGCCCCCCAACCTCCCGTACCCGACTCCCCGACCCGAGATGAGGGGTACAGCTCGCCCTGGCAGAGCCGGGGCCCTGTGGCAGCCACCCAGCGTCCTGCCCCCAGCAGCCCCGAGCCGGGGGCCTCCAGTGGGTGCCTGGGGCCCCGAAGGGACCTTTGTCCAGCTGTGGAGGTTAGCGAGGTCCTCACTGTGCCCTGGACCTAAGTCTGTCTCTGAGTGAGGGCGGGCTCCTGCTCTGGATGGGACGGGCACGAGCTGCGTTGGGTCCCACAGAACCCCACTGGCCCGATGGGTCGGTCACGGATGTCCCGCCCAGCACAGGTCACTTGGTCACCCTGCCGTGTTTCCATTCAGAATCCTGTAATGTTGTGGTGGAGGTGACAGAGCAGCAGTAACAGCCCTGAGAGGGAGGTGCTACTATTGTGCCCATTTTTACAGATGAGGAAACTGAGGCACTACGTGTCTCCAGATTCCTGCCTCTATGAACACTTTGCTCATGACAGCCCTTCAAGGGAATGAACATTGTCCTGTCTTACAAGTTGGGAAACTGAGGCTCCTTAAGGTTAAATGGAAAAAAAAATCAAGCCAAAATCATGTTTAAGCAGTTAAATGCACATTACTGGGCTGGCAAAAGGCCCAGTCGGGACTGGGAGCCGGGGGCTCTGCCCCTGGGGCCAACGGGGTCCAAGCCAGGGCCTGTGGTACAGTGGACAGACACAGCAAGCGCACTGCAGGCATGCTCGCAGGCCGCCGGCAGGGGGGGCTTACTGTCCCAGGCAGCCCCCAGCCCTCCACAGCCCCTGGTCCTCAGCAGCCCCCGGGCCTCCATAGCCCCCAGGCCTCAGCAGCCCCCAATCCTCCACAGCCCCCAGGCCTCCGCAGCCCCCACTCCTCCACAGCCGCGGGTCTCAGCAGCCCCCAAGTCTCAGCAGCCCCCAATCTTCCACAGCCCCCAGGTCTCAGCAGCCCCCAGTCCTCAGCAGCCCTCGGGCCTCCATAGCCCCCGGTCCTCAGCAGCCCCCGGGGTCTCAGCAGCCCCTGGGCCTCCGTAGCCCCAAATCCTCCACAGCCCCCAGTCCTCCATAGCCCCCAGGTTTCAGCAGCCCCCGGGGCCTCCATAGCCCCCAGTCCTCTGCAGCCTCTGGTCCTCAGCAGCCTCCAGTCCTCAGCAGCCCCCGGTCCTCTGCAGCCCCCAGTCCTCCACAGCCCCCAGGTCTCAGCAGCCCCCAGGCCTCCGCAGCTCCCAGTCCTCAGCAGCCCTGCCCATTTTAGAAGTGACCCTGTTCTCCAGCTGGGTCGGGGCCTGTTGAGGCTGACAAAGGCTGCATTGCCCCCACGATACGGCCTCAGTTTGTTGCTGTGCCGTTGCTCATCCTTTTTGGCAGCCCTCTCAGGCCTGTGCCCACCTGGGCCATCCCTGTCATAGCTGGAGCAAAAATAAAAAAAAAAAGAAATAGAAATAGAAATATAGGGGGGGAAAAGGAAAATAGAAAGAAAGGAAATTAAAAGAAAGGAAAATAGGAAAAGAAAGCAGAAGCAGCTGGGGGCCAGGAAAGGTGGCCTGTGACAGCCAGGCAGTTACGGCCGTGGGCAGAAAGCCACCGAGCGGTGCCCCCCGCACGGCCAGGCTCACCCGCCCTGGGACCAGCTGGGCTCATTGCCACAAAGGGACAACAAAAGCCGGGGTCCGGGATCACGGACGCTTCTCAAGTCAGCCCCCGTTTCGTGATCCCCAGCTGCCCAGGAGCCAGCCTTGTCCTGGCTGACACTCAGGGGCTGCCATTTGTGGGCTGCTCAGGAGGTTCCTGGAGGCCCTCCCTGGCTCGGAAGGACCGGGAAGTCCAGGGAGAAGAGGCCTCCCTCCCTCCGCTCTCTCGAGATCCTGGGCACCGAGGCTGAGAGACGGAGTCCTCCATCCCGTTTTCTGCCCAGGTGGCTGAGGGCCGGGGGGCCCATGCCCAGGCCTCATGAAATCTGGGAGCAAACCTCAGCTCTGGGTGGGCGAGGGCCTTGCTGGGGTCCCAGGGGTCTGCAGGAGCCGGGAGGGGCGGCAGAGACTGGCCGAATTTGCTGTTAACAAACGGGGGGCTTGGAGAAGTAAGGGACAAGTCCGAGTCAGTCATGGTGGCTCCCAGTCCGGGGTCCCCCTTTCTCCAGGGCTGCTCCTAATACCCCAACTCTGCTTGAGCCCAAGGTGCCACCATGACCAAAACAGCCAGGGTCCCCCCGAGCCCTGCCCGGAGCCTCAGGCCAATGTGGATGGGGGGAGCGGGGGGAGGCTGCTCCCCCCCCTGACGGGGGGCTCGTGGCGGGAGAGGTCAAGCCTCGGAGGCCGACCGCGGGATTCATCTCTTCCCGCAGGTTTCCTGCTCATCGGCAGCGACGTGAAGCTCAACAGCCCCTCGTCCCTCATCGGCCAGGCCCTGACAGAGATTCTGCAGCACCCCGAGAGAGCCCGAGACGCCCTGCGCGTGCTGCTCCATCTGGTGAGGGGCAGCTCGGCCCAGACCCTCCCTCCCCGCCGAGTCTCAGGGTCCCCGGGAAGGCCGGGGAGGGCGTCCGGGCTCGGCTGGAGGCGGGCAGGATGTCAGCCGGGTCACAGCGGGCTCGGCCCGGACGATGCCATCCAAGGGCCGGGGAAAGCTTGCCAGGGGAAGGGGGCAGCTGCAGACCCACGCTCAGGGGCTCTTTCCACCAGCAGCTTTAGACGGAACCGAGGTTCTGGGCTGAGGGAAGGCTTTCCAGAGTCCCGTTCCCCCCCCCAGTGGCCAGGCGTCCTGATGATGTCCCCCTGGGGGGGGGGGCAGTTTGGGGTCAGAGGGGGCCGGACCTCTCTAAACAAGGAGGAAAACCAGTGCAGGCATCCCCACGTGTCCTGTGGCCAGAACCGCAGGCTCTGGGCGTGACTGGGGCGTCACTGAGGATCCAGGTGCCCGCCTGCCCTGGCAAGAATGCCCCGGGGTCACCTCAGCCCCTCTGGCACCGGATAGGGAAGCCCCCCTTGGGATGAGCTCTCCCCACCATTCAGCACGCCAACCAGCATTTATAAAGCACCTACTGTGTGCCAGGCACCGGGCCAAGGGCTAGAAACACAAAGAAAGGAAAAAGATGGTTCCTGTCCCCCAGAAGCCCCCAGTCTAATGGGGGAGGGGTGACATGCAAGCCCCAGTGGATAAATGAGAAATAGAAACATGGGGGGGGGGGTACCATGAAAGGGCGGGGGAAGGGAAATCTGACCCCTGCCCTTTCTGCATTGCCCACCCCAGGTGGAGAAGTCCCTGCAGCGGATTCAGAACGGGCAGCGCAACGCCATGTACACCTCCCAGCAGAGCGTGGAGAACAAGGTGGGCGGCATCCCCGGCTGGCAGGCGCTCCTCACCGCGGTGGGCTTCAGGCTGGACCCTCCGGCCAGCGGGCTGCCCGCTGCGGTCTTTTTCCCGACTTCCGACCCCGGCGAGCGGCTCCAGCAGTGCAGCACCACCCTGCAGTCCCTCCTGGGTAAGAAGGGGGCCAGAGCAGCCCCTCCTCACCCCCCACGGAGGGCAGTGCGGGCAGCAAGGTCCTGCTCCTGACCTCTGTTCTGTCCCCCGCCGAGTGACTGCTCCCCAAAGGCAGTGCCGCCTCCTTTGAGAGGCCCCCCCACTTCCCTTGCCCCCTCCCACCTTAGCAGAGTTCCCTCCCATCTCACACTGCCCGAGGCCTTTCTTCTGTCGTCCCCCCTTGTCCCTCCAATAGAAGAGCAGAGACCTGAGTGGGAAGCCGGCGTCTCCACGGCCACCCCGGTCACCTGGGGTGAGTCACGGCCACGCCATTGGCAGGAGAGCCTCGGCCTGTGACTCAGTCACCTCACTGACATCTGTGTGTCCCGGGCCAGGGCTGGGGCGGGGGGGCTACTTGGTCAGCCCCCAGCCTGGTGAGGCCTGCCTCTGGCGGCCTTGAGTCCCTCACAGGGGCTGCCAGGCCAGAGAGAGCTGGGCCAGGGGGCAGGCAAGCTGGGCCAGCCAGGTCAGGGCCAGCCAGGCTTGGGACAGCTGACCCAGGGGCTGCTAGGCCAGAAGTAGTGGACTGGGGGCAGCTGGGCCAGGGGCAGCCAGGCTTGGGACAGCCAAGCTGGGCCCAGGTGACCGCAGGCAGCTCAAACACTAGGAGTGGGCATCACCCACTGGCCGATGAGGGAAAAGCCGCACCCATGGGATCTCCTTGGGGGGGACCCAGGGGCTTCACCCCCTCCCCCAAGGTGGCCCAGAGCAGCTCCTTGTCTGATCTTGCAGGGTTGCCGTCCCCCGCCCTCCAGGCACTGTGTAAACTTATCACTACCTCGGAAGCTGGAGAACAACTCATCAGCCGGGTAAGCGGGCAGAGCTCGGGCAGCTGGGCCCGGGGTGGGTGAGGGCGTCCTGGAAGGGAAGGGAAGAACACCGGGCGTGACTGACGGGCAGCGGGGACTCCGCATGGGGACTTGGGGACGGGCGTCCCCCACGGGAAGGCCGATGGCACCTTCAGAGAAGCTCCTCCCCTCGAGGGCTCACAGGCCCCTGGTGGGGGGCCTCGTACCCTGCTCCCCTGCTGCCCTGCCTTGCCCGCCCCTGAACCTTTGGGAGCCATCAGGGTCAGCCTGGGGGACAAATCAGCCCCCGGCTGTGTTCCGGAGGTCCTCCTGTAAAGGGCGCTCCAGCAGGGGTGAAGCCGGCCCCTCCTAGAGAGCGCCTGGCAAAGCACGGTCCCCTTGTACTTACGCCCGTGCCCCCCACGGCCTCTGTGCCTGCTCAAGAACTTGGTTTTTAAGGATTAAAAAAGGGAAGAAAAGTATTGTCCCTCAGAAGCTTCTGGACCTCCTAGTGCCCTGGGCCCCTCTCTGGGCCGAGAGGAACAACGGGCGCTCTCCAGTGCCAGCCAGCATGGGGGGCAGAGGCTCAGGGGCCAGGCCTGGGGGGAGAACCTCCTGAATGGGCCCTCCCATGTGGGCACACGTACTCACGATACACACTCACCCTCACACGTTACACACTCACACACACGTTACACACACTCACACACACATACTCTCACACACACACACAGGACAAGCCCTCATCCCCACAAGGCAGTGTCCAGAGAGGCTTGCCCTGGTCATCTCTGATCATTAACCAGAGGGGATGGACTGACCAACCACCCAACCACCACGGTGGTCCCTGGCCCTCCCGGCCCCCCAGCAGGCCTCCTTTTCAGCAGAACTGTGTCTGTGTGACCAGCTGCTGCCTCGTGCAGGAGTGCCCTCTGAGCGACGGCCTCCCCGGAGTCGCCGTGACCCCCAGCCCAGCGCAGGGGCTCTGCAGCTTTGGAGATGCCGCCTGAGATCGCGTTCCTTTCCACGTTTAACCGGCGCATGGCATCTGCTTTCCTAACAGCTCCCAGGAGACGGGGCAGTCTGGAAGTGGGGCCCAGTCAGGCATCGGGCAGCAGTCTGAGCCCCCCCCGGAGCCCGGGGCCTTGGGCGTGGGCCATAGACCCTCCTCTGTGCCCACCGCCCTCGGGTCCAGCTGGAGGCCGTCTGCAGGGGCGCGCTGTGCTGTTGTCCTGGGTCCCAGAGCACCCTGCGCTTCCCTTGGAGCCTGGACAGCCCCTTGGGAGAGCGGCGGGTAGGGGGCGACCTGGCTGGGTCGCAGAGCGTTCCCGAGGGGGAGGCTTCCCCATCTGGCTGCTCCCGCCCCTGTTTTGCCCCTCCTGGCTCTGTCTCCCTTCCCCTGACTGCACCCCGCTAGGATGTGGCTGCAAGTCTGTAGGCCCAACCCGGAGCTTGCTAATGGCAGTGGGCAGTTCAGGGGGTGCCACGAGCTGTGCTTGAGTCTAAACCACCTTCTCTCTCTCTCTCTCTCTCTCTCTCCCCTCCTCCTCTCCCTCTCTCCCCCCCTCTCCTTGTCCCCCTCCCTCTCTCTGGTTCTCTTGCCTTTTCCTATAATCTGCTGGCTGAAGGCTGTTAAAAATATGGTGGGAATGGTGAGTACTCCTCTAAGTAGCAGCTGTGATCCAGGTGAGCCCAAGAAACCTCCGCCCCAGTGGCCTTCGCGAGGCCGGAGCCAGTCCCTATCTGTGGAGAGCAGGGCTCCTCAGGCCGGCCTCCATGGGCCCCGGGACCGGGACCTCCATGGCCTCCACGGGCCCCGGGGGACGTCCCCCCTCATGCGATCTCGCTGTTGTCACAATGTCCCCTGGCATTAAGAGCAGGGGCACCAGACACAGTTTGGAGAAGGGTCCATGGCTTCCCCAGAGGGCCAAGGGGCACCAGGGACCCCCAGCGTGGGCAGACCGACGAGGAATCTGGGCCCACGGCGTGGCCGAGGCTCCCCCCGAGGCCTCTCATTGCTCAGTTTCCCTTTTGCTTTTCACCGTCTGCTCGTCCATCCCCACACGTTCCCCTCAGTCCTAGGAAAGCCTGGTGCTCTTCCAGGTGGCCGCCGCCGGCTCTGGCTTCCTGCCCCAGGCTCCTTGTGAGCTTTGGGGGGCTTGAAATCACTGTCAGCTTAGTGCTTCCTGCTCCCCTTTGCCCCTTCTCCTCCTGGGCACTGCCCCGGAGGGTTCAGCAGCGGAGCAGCCAGGTCTCTTCCGCCAGGTTTCTCTGAATCCTCATTGCGAGGGGGTGAGCACAGCCTGGCTCCCTCCCAGAAGTTAGGGGGCCGCCTCGGCTCTGCCGCCCTTGGCCCGGCTCAGCCTCATAGTAGCCACCGTGTCCCCTTCCTCAGAAGGGGACGGTCGTGACCCCATCCTTCCCACAAGGGAGTCACAACGCCCCGTCTCGAGGTCCGACTTTGCTGCTTCGCAGCCGGCGGGGCTGTGTCCGGCAGGGCTGCGTCCGGCGGGGCCCTGACAGCCGCGCTGAGCCGTGGTGGGGTGGAGCGTGGGGAGGGGCGAGTCTCCGCCGGCCGGGCCAGGATTGACGCCTCTTCCCTGTCTCCCAGCTCCACCAGGTCTTGGTCCAGCTCCAAGCCGGAGAGAAGGAACAGGATTTCTCCTCGGCGCCGATCCAAGTCTCCATCAGTGTCCAGCTCTGGCGGCTCCCGGGCTGTCACGAGTTCCTGGCAGCCCTCGGTAAGGAAACGTTTCCCCCTTTGGTTGCGTCATCCCCCATGCCTTTCACTGAAAGATGCTTGATGTAGAGTCAGAGACTCATTGTCCCGAGTCCAAATCCAGCGTCAGACCCTTCCTGGCTGTGTGACGTCACCCCGCCTGCCTCAGTTTCCTCATCTGTAAAATGAGCTGGAGAAGGCAGTGGCCAACCCCTGCAGTGTCTTCCAGGAAAACCCAAACGGGGTCCCGGAGAGCCGGACATAGCTGAAAAATGGCTGAGGAACATTTCTTCTCATTTTTGGCTTGGGTCATTGATGCCTTGTTCTCAAATTGCCATCTTATGGCTTGGGGGCTTCAGCACAAGCTCCCATAAGCCCTTGATTCTGCCCCAGTGGAATCCCTTTTTTCTCTTCTTCTTCGGAAACATTTGCTGAATTTTGGTGTGGGAGAGACCCAGCAGAGCTCCCTTGGCCTAGAGGGGTGAATCCCCTGGGCTCGGCCGTGAGGCTGCAAGCCAAGGCCCGGCCTTTCTTCTTGTTCTCTTGTTAACTCCTGAGGAAGGACAGGCCAGGAGCAGCTTCTCCCCTCCAGGGAAGTCCCTTATGGGCCTGACAGACAGTGGTGGAACCCCAAAGGGCCACTCATAGCCACACGCTCCCAGAATCTGGGTCTTTCAAATGAAAAGACAACTCCTCCCCCTTTTCAGAAAGCAAACCATTGGTGCCAAGCTTCGTTCTTATAAGCCAGGGTTTGCTGGCCACAGATTGTCCCCCACCAGAATTTCTTGGACCTCAGAAAGGAAGGCTAACCCCCTTTTCCTTTCCTGACCTCCATCTTTTTAAGCCGACTGAAGACGTCGGCCTGATTCCTAAGGACCACTAATAATAACGACAATTATTACTGTACCTGACAGGAAACAAATAAAGTTGGCAAAGCCTGTTGTGTCCCATTTAAAATCTACAGCAGCCCTCTGAGGCAGATGGGGAAACTGAGGCTCACAGAGGTAGAGCCTGGGAGGTGTCAGAGACAAGGTGGTCTTGACCACCAAAGTGTGGTGCCCTCTCTCCAGGGTGCTGCCTTTCACTAGTCAAGGGGGATGCCCACTTCTCACCCTTCTCCACCCTTGGTCATCTTCAGCGGTTATTGAGTTGGTGTGACTGTGGCAAACAGCTTCACGTGCCATTGGAGTAACCTTCTTAACCAGCCATTCAAGCTGTCCAGATGCAGAATGGCTGGTTTTATTGCAGGAATTAGTGAGCCCTGGTGCCTGGGGAGCTGATCAGGAGGCCCCAGATGGGTCTGCCATGGCCTGCTCCATCCCAGGGGATGGGTAACGGGGACAACAAGGTATAAAAACTGTGTCAGTCAAGCTGGAGGGAAAGATGCCCCGGCAAGAGGTGTGAGGCAATCTTTAGGCAAGGATGGAATGAAAGAAGTGATTGTCTGGAGACAGAGTGGCGGCCCGTCAGTCGGAGAACGGCTGAATAGGTGATGGGCTATGAATGGATGGAATATTATTGTTCTGTGAGAAACGAGCAGCAGGACGATTTCAGAGAGGCCTGGAGAGACTTGCATGAACTGATGCTGAGTGAAGTGAGCAGAACCAGGAGATCATTATACACGGCAACAAGACTATACGATGAAAAACTCTGATGGACGTGGCTCTTTCCAGCACTGAGATGGTTCAGGCCAGTTCCAGTGGTCTTGTGATGAAGAGAGCCATCTGCACCCAGAGAGAGCTATGGGGACTGAGGGTAGACCTCAACATAGCATTTTTACTTCTTTTGTTAGAGTTTGCTTGCATTTCATTTTCTTTCTCATTTTTTTTTTCCTTTTTGATCTGATTCTTCTTGTGCAGCAAGATAATTGTAGAAATACATATGCCCAAGAAAAAAAGACCTGCTCATTGTGGCTGTCAGGGATCAGCCACAGCCTTGGTGACCCTTTAGACATCCCAGACACACCTACCCAGGAGAGCCACGGGAAAGGGCACCTCCAGAAAGTTTCTACTTGAGCTGCAAAGAGGCCTCACGTCGGGATCGGGCAAGTGGCAGATTTCTGTAGTCTGCCCTCGCCAGACCGTGGCTGGGGTCTTGGGCTCACCGCTAGGTGCCACATTGTAAACCGGGCATCGGCAAGCTGGAGTTTGTCTAAAGCAGAGCGTCCGGGATGGCATGAGGCCCACGAGGGTCTGTGGAAAGAAATGGGGACTTTGAGCTTAATTTGGTGAAGAGAAGCCTTGGGGGAGGGGGGGCAGGAATTAGGTTTGTTCAGCGTGGGTAAAAATTCAACTTTAAAGTTGAAGTCAGGCAAAATTTTCTAACAATTAGAGTAACCCACAAATGGAGTGGGCGGCTTAGGAGGTTCTGGGTTCCTCTGGAGCGGAGATCTTGGAAAAGAAGCCGGAGGATATTTGTTGGGATATTGGAGCCCCCACGAGCCGGCCTCTCAGGGCTGAACCCCCTTCCCTGGGGCTCTTTAAGCAAAGCTGGGGATTCATGTATGAGAGCAGAAGGCTTAGAAGAAAGGTCCCTTTGACCCGAAGGCTGGCTCGAGAACTCATGATGGAGTGGAGGAAACCTGCTTTTGCAGTGAGGAGACCCCAGTTTGAATCTCGACTCTGATTCTCTCACTGGGAAATCCACAGAGCCCCTGCAAGCCGTGGCCCTGCCTCCCAATCTTGTTCTGGGGCTGGCACCACCGGGGCCACCGCAGCCCCACTTGGGACCAGCTGGGCCCTCTGCCCCTCGTGAATACTCCGCTTTCACAGGAAGGTTCCGTTACAGAGAAGCGTTCCTCCCTAGGACTCCCAAGCTGCGACCTGCGTCAGCTGATACATGTCCAGGCAGCCACGGGCAGCAGCTCCTGACCGAAGTGGCCACTTTGTCCGGATCCCTGGTCAGCTCTCAGCTCCCCCGGCTTCCGACCCAGCCCAGCCCCAGCAGCGTTCATCATTATTCTTGTTTGAATCCAGTCTCAGGACATCGCTTCAGATTTCAGGGATTGTTTATTCTTGCGCTCACAGAGGAAAACTTCTCATGGCAACCAGAGCCCTCGGCAGCTACTGTGCCAAGCCCTGGCATCCGGGGACCGGCCCTGCTTCATCTCTAGGACTTTGCAGACTTACCAGAAAATAACAGACAAACAAAAGCCCGTCGGGGCTTCTCTGATCAGCCTTTCTGTGGACTGAGTCACGAAATCGCTCATGAGGTGATGCCGGCCTGGAAGTTCACAGCACTTCAGGCGCAGACAGTCATAATTTATTCTTGCTTCATTGGGCGTCTGTGGCCACAGCCGGTGGTCTGGTCCTTACCCAGCGGTGCCAGCCGTCAGTCTCTGACCAGTACTCTGGATGGAAGGGGGGAGGCCACGGTGGAAAAGAGAGCCTTCTACAGAGCTGGACGCGGTTGTGTTCCCGAGAGCTGTTCTGTGGCAAAGGGCTTCGCATCCTTCTATTACTGTCCCCTCACAGCTTGCATTGTGTAGTTCTCTGGTTCACCAGCTTTGGATGCTCGGGCTTCTCACACGTACCTTCTCTCTGTCTCTGTCTGTCTCTCAATCTCTGTCTCCCTTTCTGTCTCTCTCCCTGTCTGTTGGTCTTCCTATCTCTCTGTCTCTGTCTCTACTTCTCTGTCTGTCTCTTTCTATCTCTGTCTATCTCTGTCTCCCTCTCTGTTGGTCTTCCTACTTCTGTCTCGTCTGTCTCTTTGTGTGTCTCTCTGTTTCTGTCTCTCTCTGTCTCTGTCTCCCTCTCTGTCTCTGTGTCTGTCTGTCTTTGTCTCTCTTTCCCTCCCTCTCCCCCCCTCCAGCACCTTCCCTCGCCTGACAGCATTTTCTCTGGCTGTCCCCCATGGAGTGCTCATCTTCCTCTTCTCCACCTCCTGGGTTCTCTGGCTTCTTTCAAGTCCCAGCTAAAACCCGACCTTCTATGGGAAGCCTTTCCAGTCCCTCTTAATCCCAGTGCCTTCCCTTTGTTTACTATTTCCTAGTTTGCCTGTATATAACTTGCTTTGTACATATTCATTTGCATGTTGTCTCCTCTGTCACATTATGAGCTCTCTGAGGGCAGGAAATCTTTTGCCTTTTTGTATCCCCAGCACTTTGCATAATGCCTAGTACACAGCAGATGAATAATAAATGTTTATTCTCTCTCTCTCTCTCTCTCTCTCTTTCTCTCTCTCTCTCTCACACACACACACACACACACACACACACACACACACATTGCTTCACAAATGTTTGTTTGGTTTGTTCATTTTCCCCCTTGGGAAGTCAGGATGCTGATGTCAGCCCAGGAACAAATGTTCCATCCCCTGTTGTACCTTTAAGAAGCCTCATTACCTACCGTGAACATCACACCTGATCTTTGACAAGAGGCACCAGCTGGACCAGGCGTTGGCACCCATTTCTTAAGATTATTTCAGATTGAAGAACATTGATCCTTTAGGACCTCATGGGGTAGCAGCTGCACCCATAATAATTTGTAGAAACCTACTTCTTGCCTTCAAGTACCTTACTCCCTGCTGACAACTTGTCCACATTTGCAGATTTTTAAAAATATTGCACCAAGTACTAAGTGAACTAACAAGTTATTTTTTCTCTGAATACGTTTCCCTGTGCCCTTTAGGAACTGCCCCACATATTGGCTCTTCTCTGAAAGAATAGATTGACATTTTTACAAGTATATTTTGTGGTGAAAAGAACTAAATCTTTTGTTTTAATTTAATTTAAATTCATTTTTCTCCAGTTACATTTAAAACAATTTCTTAATATTTGTTTTTAAAACTCTGAGTTCCAGATTCTCTCTTCCTTTCCATCCTCAACCCCCATTAAGAAGGCACATGTGAAGTTTTGCAAAACATTTCTATAAAAGTCATAGTATATATTGATCAGAGAAATGCAAATTAAGACAACTCTGAGGTACCACTACACACCTGTCAGATTGGTTAAAATGACAGAAAAAGATAACGATGAATGTTGGAGGGGATGTGGGAAAACTGGGACACTGATACATTGTTGGTGGAACTGTGAATGGATCCAACCATTCTGGAGAGCAATTTGGAGCTATGCTCAAAAAGTGATCAAGCTGTGCATGCCCTTTGACCCAGCAGTGTTTCTATTGGGCTTATATCCCAAAGAGATCTTAAAGGAAGGAAAGGGACCACATGTGCAAAAATGTTTGTGGCAGCCCTTTTTGTGGTGGCTAGAAACTGGAAACTGAGTGGATGCCCATCAGTTGGAGAGTGGCTGAATAAATTATGGTATATGAATGTCATGGAATATTATTGCTCTGTAAGAAACGACCAGCAGGATGATTTCAGAGAGGCCTGGAGAGACTTGCATGAACTGATGCTGAGTGAAACGAGCAGAACCAGGAGATCATTATACACAGCAACAAGACTATACCATGATCAGTTCTGATGGACATGGTTCTCTTCAGCAATAATGTGATTCAAACCAGTTCGTATTGTTCAGCGATGAAGATAGTCATATACATCCAGAGAGAGGCCTGTGGGAACTGAGTGTGAACCACAACACAGCATTTTAACGCTTTCTGTGAATATTTCCATGCATTTTGTTTTCCTTCTTAGGTTGGTTTTTTTTTCTCCTCTCTTTCTAGATCTCATGTTTCTTGGGCAGTAAGATAACTGTATAGATATGTATACATGTATTGGATTTGTCATATAATTTATCATATTTAGCATGTATTAGATTACCTGTCAACTAGGTGTGGGGGTGGGGGGAAGGAGGGGAAAAGCTTGGAACAACAACAAAAAAAGCTTTTGCAAAGGTCAATGTAGAAAAATCACCCATATGTTTTGTAAATAAAAAGCTTTTAATTAAAAAAATATATCTATATATATAAAGTCATAGTATAAAAGAAAACATAGATCTCCAACCTCTTCTCCCTCCCCCCCCCAAAAAAAACCCAAACCCTCAAGATAAATAAAGTTAAAAAAAAAGTATGCTTCAATCTATATTCAGACATAATCAGTACTTTCTCTGGGTATGGATAAGATTTTTCATCATACATCCTTCAGAGTAGTCATGGATTTACAGAATAGTAATACTTCTGAGAATAGTAAGTCATTTATACCTGGTCATCCCAGAATATTGTTATTACTTTATATATAGTACATTACACTGTATTTAACTTCATGAAGGACTTTCCAGGGTTTCTGAGAGCATCCTGCTCATTATTCCCTGTGAAACAGTAATATTCCATTATAATCACATACCACAATTTATTCAGCCATTCCCTAATTGATGGACATCCCCTCAGTTTCCAGAGTTTTGCTGAGAAGAGAACTGCCATAAATATTTTATATGTATAGATCCTTTTCCTTTTTTAAAAATCTCTTTTGGGATTCATGCCTAATAATAGTGTTGTTAGGTCAAAGGATATGCCTGACATTATAACCCTTTGAGTATAGTTCATATTATTTAATCATTTATCAACTGGGGAATGGTTCTTTATATATATATTTGATTCGATTCCCTATATATTTGAGAAATGAGACCTTCCTTCATTGGAGAAATTTGCTTCAAAATTCTTTTTCTAATTTTTCCAAATTCCAAATTTTCCTTTTCCAATTACTGTTGCTATCTGTATTCCCTCACCCTGTTTATTCTGTTATCTCTCTCCTTTTACCTGACCCTCCTCAAAAATATTTTGCTACTGGCCACCCCTTTCCCCAATATGTTCTCTTTTCTATACCCTCCCCCATCCCATATCCCCCTTTTTTCCTACTTTCCTGCAGGGTAAGATAGATTACTGTACCCATATTGAGTGTATATCTTATTTCCTCTTTGAGCTAGTTCTGATGAGAGTAAGGTTCACTCATTCCCTTTCTCTTCTCTTTCTCTCCCTCCACTGTAAAAGTTTTTTCTTGCCTCTTTTATGGTAGATAATTTATGCCATTCTCTCTCTTCATTCTCCTTTCAGTATATTCTCTCACCCTTTAATTTTATTTTTTTAGATATTATCCCTTCATATTCAATTCATACCCATGCCCTCTGTCTATATATACTCCTAACTGCCATAATAATGTG
>JAJPUD010024220.1:0-18994 GCA_023553655.1 Myrmecobius fasciatus | reverse complement strand
AGAGCCATTATTGCCTTTTAGAAGTTATATTTAACATAGCTCATTCTAACTAGCGTTCTCTTGGGCTCCCTCCCAAACACTTGCAGATCCATGAAAGACATAGTAAGTTTTAATAACTAAAACTTATTTCATCACCAAGAATATAATATAGTCTAATAATGATCTTGCACATTTTTATCATACTTTATACAGTAAGGGCACAAAATTTTTTGATGTTTACTACTTTATTTGATTTTCAGTTGAGGTAATCAATTAATAACTCAAAAAACATTTGTTAAGGGCTTACTATGTGTCAATCACTGTGCTAAGCACTGAGGATACAAAAAGAAGCAAAAATAGACCATGCTCTCAAGGAGCTTACAATCTAATGACATTAATAGCTGGCTTAGTGGAATACATTAGTTATAACATATAATGTACTAATATAACTGTTCTATGTTGTAATTCATATTAGTAAAATATATTAATGTAAATACAAATTCTTTCTGGAGAAGGAAATGGCAAAACACTCCAGTATTTTTGTCAAAAAAATCTTATGGATAGTGCTGACATCCTATGGTTCATAGGATCACAGAGTCAGACATGATTGAATGAACAACAACAGTAACGTAACTATGAAATAGATAAGACAAAGGGTAGTATTCCCACTTAATAGATGTGGAAATTGAGGCTCAGAAGTTAAGGGGCTTTGGTTATAATTACACAGGTAATACAAAACAGAACTCAAAAATTTTTAAAGTCCATTTTTAGAAACCCACATAACCCCTGCAAGTGGAAACTGCCTCTGTGCCTTTAAAACGATAAGCATTACTGGGTAGTTGGAAATCTCAGCTGTTGGGGAGGCTGAGGCTGGCAGACTAGCACATCTCTTGAGTTTCAGAAGTTCTGAACTTTAGGAGAACTGTGCTAATGAAGTATCTGTGTCTGTCCTATGTGTAACATCCTTGTGGTAAGTCCCTGGGGTTGGGGGGTAGGGCAGGGCTGGCTTGCCTAGGAAGTGACAAACTAGCCCAGGACTTGTGATTCAGGACTTGTGTGAAATTTAGCTTTTTAGCAATCTTCTTTATGTGCTAATGATCTAAGTCACACTGGCTTTATTTGATGCTACCATTTCTTCAGTTTATAAACATCTTGATTTCAGTGTCTAATCTTTCTTCTTTGGGGCTTGTATATTCTTCTGAAGGAGTTTGTTTTGCTTTTCAACTTACTAATTTCCAAGGAAACAGGGAAAATCTTATTGTAGAGAACTCTTCTGTCTGATGGTACTTCCATATCAGAGACTGGTTGTGGAAACAAGGGCTTATTGATCTGATCATAACATAACAATCCTGTTTGATAAGAGCTTTCCTTAACCCTTTCCTTGCTAGCTCTCTGAGGAAGGAACTTAGTTGTGAGGCTGCAGTGGTACAGTGAAAAGAGATGTTGAGGCATAAATATTCTAGTCTAAGTTTATCTTTAAGTAGGTGTAACATTTTAGATAAATCATTGTTTCTCCCTGGACTTCATTTTCCTCCTTTGTTTAAAAAAAAAAAAAAAAAAAAAAAAAAGTTCAGCTGGACCTTGAATTTCTTTTCTAGCTCCCAAATATTTCTATGAGGAAGACAGGACAGGTCTCTTCTTGCTAAGTTGTTTTCATATTTCAAAGATCAATTAACTTTGAACTCATCTTACCTCTTCAATAAGTCCTTATCAGTAGGAAAGTAGTAAATATCTTCAATGTAATGCAATTCCATTTCAAGAAAACAATATGAAAATTCTTCTTGAATTGTTGAAATTCAACAAATTGGTGCCAGAAACTACAAGATAACTCACAGTATGTTGTATTTAAATATGGAACAGAACCTCTGACCACTGATGCTTATGCTTGGACAAGTCAGTACCATTGTTCTGAGAGGAGAAACAAGAGGAGGATGGCATTCTAGTTATTTAATAGGGAAATATAAGTGAAAGATATGAATAATAACTTGCATTTTATAGCACATTTAACTTTACAAGAAGCAGCCCTTAACAAGTCAATTTAGTCACTATCTCAAATGATATTATCTTGTTCATAGACAAGAAAGCTGAGCTTCAGCTCCCCAAACTGTGCAGTTGTTAGGTGTCAAAGTATGGAATTTGAACCCAGGTCTTGTGGTCACAAATAAATCCAAGTTTCTTACCACTACTTTCATGTGTAAAAGAAGAAGCAGTTCAGCAGATTTTAGGGAAATCACATTGGAAACTGGCACAAATTCAATCTGTCAAGTGGTAAGGAGGAAGTTATTTTATGGCTATCTTGGTGCTACTCCCTCTTTCTCATTTATTGGCTTCTGTCTTGCTCTGTTGGTCATTCAGAAATCATTCCCTTGTAACTGAAGTGAGGAGATAAAAGTAAAGAGCAGGAAGTCCTCAGGCTTACTACCCTAATTCTTCACTCTACTTCAGTTTCAAAAATGGTCTGAATTTAGCTATATATTTTGTCTAGGATAGGATTTGGTTAGTTCTACTAAGCACATGGTAAGTTTGTAATAAAGGTTTTTGCATGCATTCATTCATTCATTTTATTCATTCATAGAACTAAAAAGACTTCTTCTAGAAAGCAAGACTTCTAATTCTCCAGGACATTTCCCAATCAATCTATACGTAGTATAATTACAAACCTTTTCCATATTGCACCTTTCCATTGTCTCAGTTCTGGATTGAGGTGCCTCAAGACCCAGGGATTACTGGCTGATAGATAGATACAAAGATAAAAGGGACTCAAAAGACCATCACATCCAGCTCTCATTTTATAGTTGAGGAAATTGAGGCTCAAGGTCATATAGTGGCAGAAATGGCCTTTGAACCTGGCTTTTAAGATTCCAGATCTAGATTGAGTCTATGAACTAGTTGCCATGTAGTATCATCTTACTGATTCTCAGTGTGCATTTGGCATGAAATAAATTCATTTCAATAAGATTCCGATTTAAAAAAAATTAAGGCAAATGGAAGTCTATTCCCAAGGATATCTCAGATGGGAATTTCATTCCCTATTTTTCTTTCATACTATATGACTCCATGGGTGACAACATTATCTCGATAGACTGGTACAGTTGCTATGCAGGCCATGTAGAGGACTGGATTAAGTTGGCTTGAATTTGTGAAGACATCTGTTAGAGAATTGGTACCTCCCTGTGCAAGCTGGAAACAAGACAGGAAAAGAGTTACCTTTGATAGAATTTTGTGTTTATAATGATATTAACTTGAATGGCAAGCCCAGAATGCTTGATAACCATGCTGATTGTCTAGTTCACTTTGTTTGGGGGCATTTGATTATATATTGCTGCACAGTGACATTTGTTATACAATGAACTGCAGATAATTCCATTGCAGGCACTGATCTGCAGTGCTAGAGTTTTCTCAACCAATAAAATCATAGATCTGGTCTCTCCCAAAAAAGGCCTCCTTGGATTAGATTAGTTTAGATCAGTGGTGCCACACTCAAAGAATAATCTCTGCAGCTATATATTAACTTATTTTTAAAATATCCTGTTAACCCCTTTGTTGTATTTTATTTATTTGTTAAATATTTCCCAATAACACTTTAACTTGCTTTGGATGTTTGAAACCTTATCTAAATCTTGGCTTTTAAAAAAAGGCCTAGATCTTAACATTGTTTTCTACCACAGTTTTAGCACAATACTGTACAAATTATAGATGTTTACTCAGTACTTAGAATTATAGGATTTAGAGCTCTAAGGGGCCTTAACAATTATCTATTCAAACCTCTTTATTTTGCAATTGAACAAAAGTGGCTCACATAATTTAATGACTTGTCCAAGGTCAAATCAATACCAAGTAGAATGAATTAATTTATTTAAATGATCCCCAAGAGAGATTTCCTCTCCCCTTTCCCCTATGCAAATTTTCTTTATTCATCTAAAATTGAAAAGAAGGAATGGGTTGGAGAACATTTTAATGATAATTTCCTAAGGCAAACTCTTGATAACATTGCTGTTAACAATGCTCTAAAGCAGACTAGCTTATAGACCACCTCTCTGTCTTTTGGAGTCCTGAAAATTATAAAAGATGGTCAAGGAGAAATCTCTATTGGTAAAAGATATTAATGAAGTCAACAGAGATTGCAAGGTGAATAGACTGGCCTACAGTCTTCAGAGTTCTCTTCTGTTGTTGTTATTGAATCATTTTTCAGTGATACCTAACTTTTTGTGACCCTATTTGGGATTTTCTTGGCAAAGATATTGGATAGCTTATCATTTCCTTTTCCAGTTCATTTTAGAGATAAGGAAACTAAAGAAATGGGTTTAAATAATTTACCCAGAGTCACACAACTAGTAAATATCTAAGGCCAGAATTAAACTTATGAAGAGCTGTCATGATTCCAGGCTGAACAGTCTATTCATGTACCAACTAGTCATCATCACTAGTCATCATCTATCTATTGTTGCAATTTATTTTTCTTTACCTGCTTTTTCTAAAGTGAGTAGCAGTTTTTGAAACTCACCCATCAAATAAGAGAGATCAAGGGAAAATAAAACCAAAAAATAAGACTAAAGTTATGAAAGGAAAATCAACCTACTTGAAATAGAGAATCAAAAAATTAAGGAAGAAAATAATTCCTTGAAAAATAGAACTGGGTAAAGGGAAGTACTGATGTTCTAAGAAATCAAGAAATAATATAACAAAGTCAAAAGAATGAAAATATAGAAGAGAATATGAAGCATGTCATCAGAAAAACAACTGATCTGGAGAACAAATCAAGGACAAATAATATAAGAATCGTTGGATTACCTGAAAATTAGAATAAAAAAATCTTGACACAATATTATAAAAAATTATCAAGGAAAATTGCCCTGAAATTCTAAAATAAGAAGGCAAAGCAGAAATAGGAAAAATCTACTGATCACCACCTGAATGAAATCCTAGGAGGAAAACTTTCCTCCTAGGAAATAGAAGGAATATAATAGCCAAGTTTCAAAGCTCCCATGTTAAGGAGAAAATATTGGAAGCAATAAGAAAAAAGAGCTATAGAAAAGATTACTCAAGACCTAGAAGCTACTATGTTGAAACACTGGAGGTCTTGGAATACTATATTTTGTAGAGCAAAAGAGCTGGGCCTATGAGTGAGGGTACCTTATCCAGAAAAGTTAAGTTCAATCCTGAAAGGAAAAAAAAAAAGAAAAAAAAGGAAATCTAATGAATTGAAGACTTTCAGGTTATTTGTGACAAAAACAGAAGAACTTAAAGGAAAATTCAATATATAACTTCCAGGAGAAATATAAAGTAAACATTAAAGACTAATTATAAGGGATTTAATAAGGCCAAATTGTTCACTTCTTATATGTGAAAATACCAGTATGTTTAGGACTTGGGGGAAAAAAAACGGCTTGGGTTGAACTGAGCATAATGGAATTATTCTTTAAAAACTGTAGGGAGAGACAATAAAGATTAAAAATTATATATATATATGATATATAATATATATACACACATGCATGTACATATCCACACATATGTATATATGTCTAGAAAGGTGTATAATTCTTCTAAATTCAGAAAGAAATAAAAGGACAAGGGTGCGGGGAGAGGATAAGGGAGAGACTCTTAGAGGGGTGGGTAAGTTAAGGAATAGGAAAGGAAGAGAAGGTAGCAGAAATATAACAGAAGTGAGAAGGGATAGGAATGGAGTAAGAAGGATAATGAAAACAAAATAGGAAGGAGGAAAATATACAACAAGTAATTATAGCTTAGAACATGAATAGGATGAATTTACCCATAAAATGGAAACTGAGCAGATTAAAAATTTGAATTCAACAAATGTTACTCTCAGGAAATGCTATAAAAATGAGAGATACACACAAAGATAAAATAAAGTTTGGGAGTAGAATTTATTATGTAAAAAAATGGGTAAGAATCATAGATAAATCTCAGCTATAGGATGTGATTGAGTTGGAATGTTGCTGTGTATAGGGAAATGATGAGCTGGTTGATTTTAAAAAAATAATGATAGACTTGGATGTTTGAAAGAAGATGCTATCCATTTTCAGAGAAGCAGATGACAAATAGAAATAAGCATAATGTGATCTTACATACATGTGCATGAGTTTATGTGTAAGCATGTATATGTTTATGTCATGATATATATGTTAACTGTGTGTGCATATAGACATGTGTGTATTTGCATTTAAGTGTAATCTTCTTTAGGGTAGGGGGAAAGGAAGGTGGGAAATTTAAAGTACAAAGCAGACAACAAAAGAAAACCTACAAGGAAGCAAAGGAAATCTGATCAGCTTTGAAACAAATATGTAGTACTGAAATAGAGATTTGTTTTATATTGAATTCCTTCTTATGCTTGCTATATACATGGCAATGTGTTTTCTCATTTTCTATTTAAGTTTAAAATAAACCAGAAAAAAATTACAGAAAAAAAAAATATGGTCCTCTCAGGTAGAAGATATGAGGAATCAAAGTTGAATTTGACCTCCTTGAGTGTAGTAATAATCCTATTTTTATATTTGTGTCCCTAGCACATAGCACAGTATGGTTGCATAATAAGCTTAATAAATGCTTTTTTGTTGCTTGATTGATTGAATACTCAAATTAGATATTTACCAAGAGAAACAATTCACTTCCCTATAAAGGCTATTTTTTTCTGTGCTGGGGATTAAAAACAAAAAACTAGAAGACAATTTACTAAATATGGGCTAATTTGGAGTATGTTTATTTATAGTGTTGGATAGTTGTTTCAAGTAAATTCAAGTTCAATACAGTGAACATCCTTCTCAGTCCCAATATTCACTTGACCATATATTAGTGGTGATGAATTGTATATAATCAACTTAATGTAATCTTTATATACCAGAATTGGCTTGGAGCCTTAAACTAAGGCTAGTTGGCTGTAGCTAAGGGAAACTCCTATATGATAGACAGTAAGAAAAAGAAAGAAAAAGTTGAAAGAAAAAAGCTTATAAATATCTTTGGTCCTATTTGCTCTTATTTTCCCAAAATTGGAGTCTTGTTGAAATGAATTTATTTCAAGGCAAAACCACAGTGACATGAGTAGCAACCAGTTTTTAGGATTATAGATCTTGAGATGGATTCAGTTTCAGGATCCATCCCATCTAAATCCCTCATTTAACTGATGAGGAAACAGGCCCAGGGAAGCTGAGACTTCTCTTAGGTTACAAAGGATAATTCTTTTAAAAGACACATGGAATCATTAGAATTTTAGGTTTTTGGAAGAGAAATGAGAGAAGAATAAGAATGTTCCTGAGGTCACTCCTAGCCAGCTTTTACCCTACTGGACTATAAGCTTTATTGGTATTAGGTGGCCTATGTTGTATCTAAATTTTTTCTTTTATTGAGAAAATTCAACCTAGGAGAAGGTTTAATATGCAACTGGTACTTAATAGATGTTTGTTAATAGATTGTTGAATGACAGAAAAATGCAATACAAATAAAAATATAATGGGACCTCCTCTATTGTGCCCCACTTTTTTTAAAGCAAAGAGTAGCCTTTCTTATGCTATTGTTAATAATAAGCATCTGAATTAAAAAATAATAATAAAAAAAGTGTACCAGAAATTATAAGTTTTCTCTCTCACTGGGTCTAGATTTTTATGCTGATGGTTGGTCTTTGGCTTATATAAATGGTCTATACCAGGAAATGACTCCATGACCAGACTTAGGCTTTTCTTATTTTTCCGATGGCTTCTTAGATTAAGACTTTTTAACCCTTTTCATATCATGAGCCCCTTGGACTGTTTGGTGAACCTATAGATACTTTCTCAGTATAATATTTTTAGTTTTAATTTTTTTCTATTTTTATTATTTTAGTTTATATATGACATTTTTGAGTATACACAGTATAGAGGAATCTCCTCTATAATATATATATATATTTTTTAATTTAACCTTTTCCCCAAGTTACTTTCAAAACAAAATTTACATCTGTTTTTAAACTTTTTTGATTAAAAAACTATATGAAGTCATGTAAAATATTTCCATAAAAATCAAGTTGTGAAAGAAAACACAAATCTCCCACTCTAATGAAAATAATCCTCAAGGAAAATTAAGTTAGAAAAAGGAGAGGAGGGGAAGAAAGAAGGAGGGAGAGAGGGAGAAAGGGAGAGGAAGGGGGAGAAAGGAGATATCAATAGATACATATTTTTCTTTTTTCTTTTTTTTCCTGAGGCAATTGGGGTTAAGTGACTTGCCCAGGGTCACACAACTAGGGAATGTTGTGTCCCCTGATACATATTTTTCTTAAAGCCAACTGTTTTTTCCTGAGCATCACCTCTGCCATTCTCATAGGAATATCATGAGTATAGTGTCAAATTCTTTTGAGCACAGCTCAAAAAATTTAAGTAATCATGGTCCAAGGCCAATTTGGGCAATAGAAGTGATGGTGGAGATGGTGGAGGTATGTTGGTTTCAAGTGAAAATCTTGATCCAGAATTTGAACCAAAAAATTGAGAATTGTTTGGGATTCAAAAGATGAGTCATATATTTATTCCACCCAGGTCTGACTAGTGTACTCAGGAGGTTAGAATATGTCACCGATCAGAGGCTAAATTTCTAACATGGATCAGCCACCTTGCAAAATTTGGTGCTTGGAACCCTCTTTATGGGACTAAATTCCTCGTTGCCATTAGGATAAATTACTAAGCACCCGGTCTGCTGATGGAGAATGGGAACCACTTTCCTTGTAACTCTGTAGGGATTGTACACTGAGCTAGCTGCCTATTCCTTCTAATCTAGTTAAGTAAATAGACTTAGCTTTTGCTTTTTCTGAAATACTCTTTAGCCTTAATACATTCTGATTATTGCTCATTAGGGTGAACATTACCCTCTCTGATAAAGGGCTTTTTCAGTTTTATAGTTATTGCTGGTCACTAGCACCTAAAAAGGACCCAATATATGTATGTGTTTTAATAATAGTATTAAGTGCTCCCCCAGGATGGTTTCATTCAAAAGAAATCTCCATATAAGGTTAGGGAGATTGGGCCAATGGGAATACTTTTCTTTAGGTATATTAACTTAATGGTCAATTCTGATTTAGGCACATACAGAGTTAAGCAGTTTCTAAATTTAGAGGGCTCAAGTAAAGTTGTCAACTACATAAATAAGGGTTATCATTAACATCAAAAGCAGAAAATTTTCTTCTGGTAGGAAAAAAACAAAAAACAAAAACCCTGATTTCTAAAATCTTATGTAAACTCTTATGTGGGGATTGAAGGGCACACTAGCTTAAGGGTCAGAAGGAAGGAAGAAAAAAAGTAAGGAAGAATTTATTAAGTGCTTACTATATTTTGCCAGCCCCTATGTCAAATGCTTGGTTACAAATAGAAGCAAAATGATTTTCCCTGTCCTCAAGGAGGTTCCATTCTTTAAAAAAAATTTTTTTTCAATATTATTTTATTTTTTCAAATAAATGTAAAGATAGTTTTCAATATTCATTTTTTTAAAAACAACATTCATTTTTGTAAAGCTTAGTGTTCCAAATTTTTCTCCTCTCCTCTCAAACCTTCTCCCTCCTGAAGACTGCAAATAGTCTGATATGGGTTTAAAATGTGCACTTCATTTGTCATGTTATAGAAGAAAAATCAGACCAAAATGAAAAAGCCATGAGAAAGGAAAAAAAAAAGTGAAAATATTATGCTTTGATCCATATTCAGTCTCCATAGTCCTCTCTCTGAATGTGGATAGCATTTTCCACCCAAAGTATATTGGAATTCCTTTGAATCACCTCATTGTTGAAAATGGGTAAGTTCATCACAGTTGATCATTACATAATCTTGCTGTTTACCATGTATAAATGTTCTCTTGGTTAGGCTCACTTCACTCAAAATCAGCTCATTGTTTTTCCAGCTTTTTCTGAAATCAACCTGCTCATCATTTCTTATAGAATAATAATATTTCATTACATTCATATGCCTAACTAATTCAGCCATTCCCCAATTGATGGGCATTCCCTCAATTTCTAGTTCCTTGTCACTACAAAAAGAATTGCTACAAACATTTTTGCACATGTGGGTCTTTTCCCCTCTTTTATGATTTCTTTTGTATACAGATCTAGTAATAACACTGCTGGATCAAAGGTTATGCACAGTTTTGTAGCCCTTTGAGCCTAATAAGGTTATATTCTAATGGGAGAAGACAACACCTAAAAGAAAAGTGAAAGGGAAGGTGGGTAAGGGGGATATGAAGGTATCTAGTGCAGTGGGCATGATTTTGAAGTCAGATAAGTCAGAAACAGGGCTGAGATAGACATGAAGTTGGACCAGCTTGAGCCCCTTTATAGAATGGAAACCTTATGAGAAACTTTCAAATGGGAGAAGTTGGGTAGCTTGGTTGAGGGATATTCTAAGGTTTGATCTGGCAGAGTTGAATGGATATTCCTAGCTGAAGAGATGCCAAGCACTAAGGGAGGTTTCAGGGTAAGATGAAATGAAACATGATCTTGAAGTCTAGAAATTAAGGACATTACTTCTAGTTGTTCAGTACTTCTAATCTTGTCCCTACTGATATATTGAAAAAATTCCTTAGTTTCTCTAGGTCTTGGTTTCCCCCACACATGTTTGAGTATTGACTGGCAGCTATTTCCTGAATGGGATATTCCATCTGCCATCTCTATGCCATTTTGCCCTCTCAAGCTCTGCCTTATTAGAACAGCTCTGGTGTCATAAACTCTTCTTTACCAACTCCTTCATAAACCCTTCTTTACCAACTCCCTCCAAAGTCCTTTCTAGCTCTGTTTAATGATTCTGTGGTTTCTATGGGCATCATGATGATTATGTTATTAATATATATTATTTATTATTTTATTTTTTAATAATATTTTATTTTTCCAGATATACACAAAGGGTAGTATTCAACATTCGCTTTTGCAAACCTTTTGTTTCAAAATTTTCTCCTTCTCTTCCCCCCTTCCCCCTCCCCAAGACAGCAAGCAATCTGATATAGGTTAATCATCTTCCATTGTTCTAAACATATTTCCGTATTCAACATGCTGCAAGAAAATCAGATCAAAAGGGGAAAAAAAAGGAGAAGAAAAAACAAACAAACAAACCCAAGCAAACAAACAACAAAAGGTGAAAACTATTCTTTAATCCACATCCAGTCTCCATAGTTCTCTCTCTGGATGTGAATGGCACTTTCCACCACAAATCTATTGGAATTATCTTGAATCACCTGTTTATTGAAAAGAGCCAAGTCCATCACAGCTAATTATCACATGATCTTGTTCTAACATTTGTTATAATGCCTGCAAAATGCTTTACAAGTATCATAGAATTTATTATTATTCTCTATGTAAAGCAGGTGCTATTATTATCCCCATTTTTCAGATGTGGAAACTGAGGCTAAAACAGATTTATGGACTTGCCCAGGGTTGCACAGCTAAGTATCTAAATGAGAATTTGAACTCGCCCTGTCCCATTTAGCTAGCATCTCAGTCTTAGTTTCTGTTTTGCTTAATTATTGACCTGTTTTGTTTCATAATGTGTATATACATATGAAATATATATATGTAATGTAAAATGTGAAGATGTGTGATCCCTGTTTTTAGAGCTATTGATGGCCAAATATTGATTCTCTTTTAAAATGAAACACATTAGGGCCCTAACTCCTGAATTCCTGAGAAACTGGAAGTGTTATCTATTTTATAGCCAGATACTGTAATCTAATCTATGAAGCAAGCATTTCCCTTGTGCTTGACAACACCCTAAACCTGAAGCCCTGGAGGAAAGTTCTGAGTTTGAAGTTAAGAGTCAAACATCCTCCTCCCACTTTCCTCCACTCTTGCCCTGGAGGAATGAGCTGTCTCTGCCTGGAGACTTTCTAAAAGAATGTGACAACTTCTGTCTTTTCTTGGGATCTGGCTATTGTTTGTGCTGCTTCCTCTTTTTGAGATGGTTTACTAGAACTCTAGTGATAAGATTCGATTTAAAGCTGGGAGGGACCTTGGAGGCCTTCCAGGCTAAGGTGTACCTTTTTTTATCCTGATAAGACCTAGGTGTCAGGTTGTCAGAGTCAAGATTTGAACTTGGGTTCTCTGAATTTAAGCCCAACACCCTTTCACCGAACTGCATATACATTTGGTAATAGTTGACATTTAGAGATCATTTTACATTTATGACTCATTACAACCCTATGAGGGTCATGTAAATGTTATGATCTCTGTCTTTTAGATGAACAAACAAACTGAGGGAGTTCTGTCACTTAAAAGCATTGGACTTGGCATTGGAATATTTGAATTCTTTGACACTTTGCTAAAAAGGTCACCATAGGCATGTTAATTCACCTTTTTGGAAACTGACTTAATTTCCTTATCTGTTAATATAGGGAGAGGGAAAGGTTGGATTAACTAATTCCTAAGGTCTTTTTTAGACCTCTGATTTTCTTGGCAAAATGTGCAGTCCTGTCTGACAGGGAAAATGGACTTCAGGGTGGCTTATATTGTAGGGATGGTGAGAAAAGTGGGATTTTTATAGACTTTGGCAGCCCTTATTAATCATCCCCTTCCCACCCCATATCTTACTTCCCATACTAATGTCTTTCTGCCACTTCTTGGTTCTTTAAAAAAAAAAAAAAGTGATTAAGTACACAATAGGGGATGAAATGTGAAGGAGCAATATTGACTGATATAGAGGACAGTTTAACTTCCTAGTTAGGGAGTTAGCTTTTACCCAAATTTCACAAGGACCAAACTGAAGATGTTTGCTTGTTGAAATATGCATGATGTTATACCTCTTTTCTATTTATCTTCTTGAGGAATGGGAGGGTAAGGGTGGAGAGGGGTGGGAGAGTTTTGTGATCTTTTCAAAAGATCTTTTATTCAAGCTATTCCATTATTGTTGATAGCTGTCTCTGGGAGACCTTGACTTCTGGGAGATGAGTCCATGAGATGCAAGTGAATTAGATTTAAGTGAGGGAGGGTTGTGAAAGATCATCTACCTCATTTTTCCAGCCAGGGTCATCTGGGTCCAGTGGTTAGGTATGAAATGGAAGAAGACCTTGACCTTTTTAAGCTAAGTCTTCAATAGATCTGTTTGAGGTCACACCCATTCAGTGATTAAAACTAGGTAGCAATTGAGGCAAAGAATCTGCTCTTTCAGCTAGGCTAAAAATATAGAAATCAGGAGGGTCTTCTTCCAGATTCCCTGGGAGCTAGAGAGGTGAAAGAAACCAAGGGCCCTAATCAGCAGGATGCCTTTATTGGGAGGAAGGGAATTGCTTTGGGGAATTTTGGGGTAGTGGTACTAAAGAAGTCTGAAACACAGATACAACATTCATTCAGTCAGTAAACATTTACTAAGTGTCTAATATATTCCTGTCACTGTAAAGGGGAAAATAGGCTTTGCTCTCAAGTTCAAAGTCTAATAGAGAGGGGTGGAGTGAGACTACAAGCAAATATGAAAAAAAAGAAATAGCATAAATAGTATATAATCAAAGGAAAGGTTAGAATTCTGAGACTGAGAGAAGTTTATTGACTTGCCCTGGGTCACACAGCTAGTATTCTAGCTAAATTCTAAGTGAACTCACTCTGTACCATTTAACTGGCATCTCAGTCTTAGTTTCTGTCTTGCTTAATTATTGCCCTGCTTAGTTCCATAGTGTGCATATATCCATATGAAATATATATATATATGTAATGTGAAGTGTGAAGATGTGTCCCGAAGGCTAGAATTAAGGGGGAATTGGGAAAGGTTTCTTGTAGAAGGTAGGATTTTATCTGTGATTTGAAGAAAGGTGGGGAATCCTGGAAGTAGGGATGAGGAAGTGAGCATTTCAGACAATGGAGGATACAGAGAGAAAACACCAGAGAAAACACTAAAGTGGAGTGGTGGGGATGCCATTCACCCCTTCTACCACTTCCCACACCTATTGAAGAACTAAGAAGAGTAATAGTAATTGAGGGGTGGAATTGATAATAGAAAATCCAATCTCTTCTATGAGAACCAGAGAAGCCTTCTAGAAAAAGATTTGGCCTTGGAGCCTGCAAGAATTGGGATCAAGCTTAACTTCTGACATATATTGGTTGTGTGACTTGAGGCAAGCCACTTTTATTACTCAAGAGTTCAAGTTGCATCTTCCTGAGTTCAAAGCTTGCCTCAAACACTAGTGAGTTTTATGACTCCGGCCACGTCACTTAACTCTGTTTATATCAGTTTCCTCATCTGTAAAATGAGCTAAAGATGGAAATGACAAAACAAGTATCTTTGCCAAGAAACCCTCAAATGGTGTCATGAAGAATAGGACATGACTAAAAAGGACTGAACCACAATTCAAAGGCAATACTTTAAGAATGCAAATTGTATGAAGGTTTTGACCTGCCTGAGTATAGATTGAAACCTATGAGCTCCCAATGCCAATAAAATCCTAAATCCAGTTAATTTCTGTACATTGAGATGACAGATGCAATAAGGATAATGATGATGATGATGATAGCACTATATAGCTTTTGAAAATGCAAAGCACTTTGCACATATTATTTCCATTCTATCCTCACAACAATCCTGGGAGATAGATGGTATGATTATCCCTACTTTATAGATGAAGAAACTGAGATGGGAGGGGGGCAGATTAAATGATTTAGCCAGAGTCACACAGTGAGTGAGGCAAGATTTGTATGCAGGTCTTAGAGACTCTAAGGTCATTAAGGTAAGGGTAGTAGCTGGGGGTGAGAACAACTAGCAAATAGATTGGTAATTTGCAAAATTTATCAGTGCCCAGTGAAAAAGGAGACATATAGAAAAGGTTCAGTTTAAAGCATAATCACATTTAAATCCTTGTCAGAAAATGACTTTAAGATGTCCTGGCAAAGCATTTGCCTCACAGTACATGTTCAAGTGTTGTCAGTGGCATCTGGTTCACAGACAAAAATATATCCTTAGGGAAGAATGTAAGGGAAAAGAACTCTTCGATTTTCTAAATGGAAACATTTGGTGCAAGGCAGAATGGCACTCTGCAGTGTGCCAACTATGAGTGGAACACTGGGGACTAGGACAAACTGAATACTGTGTAGAAGGGATTGAGAGAAGAGGCGAGAGTGTTCCACCTACACTGCCAACTAGCTATAGGACTAGAACCATAATGTGATGATGATAATAGCTAGCATTTATGTAGGGTTCCTAGCAGCAGCTAGGTGGTATAGCAGATAGAGCACCATGCCTGGAATTAGGAAGACTCATCTTCCTGAGTAAGTCTAGCCTCCTAGCTGTGTGATTCTAGGAAAGTAACTTAAACTTGTTTGCTTCAGTTTCCTCATCTATAAAGTGAGCTAGAAAAGGAAATGGCAAACCACTCTAGTTTCTTTGCCAAGAAAATCCCATATGGGGTCATGAAGAGTCAAATATGACTGAATGACTGAATCTAAGGGGTTTTAAGGCTTGCAAAGCAAACTTTACAAATATTCCTCATTCAGTCCTGAAGTTGAGTTACTTCTATGAGGTAGATGTTTATTATCTTTACCTTAAAGCTGAGCAAACTCAGCTTTAGAGATATTGAAAATTTAAGTGACTTGTCCAGGGTTGCACAATAGGATTTGAGTTCTTCCTAACTCTGAAATCAAACATTCTAACCCCCTGAAATTTTTAGTTGGGATATTTCACCGCCCCTGTGCCCCTGCCCCCCTCCCCACTCCAAGCATCTCCTCATTTATAAAATGAGATTGCTTAAAAAGATCCCTGAAGCTCTTTTTCTGGTTCTAAGATACTCAGGTTCCTGTGCTATCATGTTAACTTTAGGAAGCGGAATGGTCTGCCAGCTGCTACATTAAAGCTCATGTGATGGACTTGGAAGACAGCTGTCTAGGATTGCCTCATGGATGATATGGCTCACTAAACTAGCATGCTGAGAGTCTCAAGGGTGGTGATATTGTAGCTACAGTTGAATACTGTATCTTATGGGTCATCAGAGATGAATTAGGAAAATGGATTTGGGACCTATAGGGATCACTGTCAACTTTTCTAACTAAAAAACTAGAGCTCTTTCTACTGTTCCACACTAAAGATCAAGTCACCTAGTCAAAACCTTGGTTTCCCCATCTATTTCGTTGTCAAATATATAGATATATATATATATATATATATATATATATATATATATATACACACATATATGTATATAGATATATATTTGACATATATATTTGACATATACATATACATACACATACACATACACATATTTTAAGTTGTGTCTGACACTCCATTACCCCATTTGGGATTTTCTTGGCAGAGATACTGGACTGGTTTGCCATTTCATTATCCAATTCATTTTACAGATGAGGAAACTGAGGCAAACAGGGTAAAATAACTTGTCCAAAGTCACACAGCTAGTAAGTATCTGAGGCTGGACATGAACTCAGGAAGATTAGTGTTCTTTTTTTTTTTTTTTTTTTAAAGCTTTTTATTTACAAAGCATATGAGTGATTTTTCTACATTGACCTTTGCAAAAACTTTTTTTTTTCCAAAGCTTTTCCCCTCCTTCTCCCCACCCCCCACCCCCAGATGACAGGTAATCCAATACATGCTAAATAGGATAAATTATATGACAAATACAATACATGTATACATATCTATACAGTTATCTTACTGCACAAGAAACATCAGATCTAGAAAGAGAAGAAGAAAAAACAACCTAAGAAGGAAAACAAAATGCATGGAAATATTCACAGGAAGTGTTAAAATGCTGTGTTGTGGTTCATACTCAGTTCCCTCAGGCCTCTCTCTGGATGTATATGACTATCTTCATCGCTGAACAACTGGTTTGAATCACATCATTGTTGAAGAGAACTATGTCCATCAAAATTGATCATTGTATAGTCTTGTTGCTGTGTATAATGTTCTCCTGGTTCTGCTGATTTCACTCAGCATCAGTTCATGCAAGTCTCTCCAGGCCTCTCTGAAATCCTCCTGCTGGTCGTTTCTTACAGAACAATAATATTCCATAATATTCATATACCATAATTTATTCAGCCATTCTCCAATTGATGGGCATCCTTTCAATTTCCAGTTTCTTGCCACTACAAAAAGGGCTGCCACAAATATTCTTGCACATGTGGGGCTCTTTCCTTCCTTTATGATTTCTTTGGGATATAAGCCCAATAGAAACACTGCTGGGTCAAAGGGTATGCACAGTTTGATAACTTTTTGAGCATAGCTCCAAATTGCTCTCCAGAATGGTTGGATCCATTCACAGTTCCACCAACAATGTATCAGTGTCCCAGTTTTCCCACATCCCCTCCAACAGTTATCATTATCATTTCAGCCAAAGATTAGTGTTCTTGACTCCAAGTCCAATATTCTTATCTACTGTACTGCTTAATTGCCTGTTCTCTGTCTATAAAATGGAGCTACTGCCTTTAGTTACATTCTGACACAGGAATTTTGAGGAAAGCATTTTATATGTCTCCAAGTGTTGTAGAACATATGTTATTACTGATAAGGCAACATTATTATAAGAGCAACTTTCTGCAACTGTTTCTAGGCTCAGAACAAACAAACTTTTGATTGGTTAGCTTCGGGATCTCAAATTTGGTAGGGATGGCTTGGGATTTTAGTTTGCTAATGCCATGTTTTATGGGATTGTAGTGTTAATAGGCAGTGGTTTGTGAGGGTAGGGGCTCATTGCTTTGCCTATGCAGATGGAGTATTACTCTGGGAATCTGGAAACCTGGGTTAGAATCTTGACCATTCATTTACCTTATCTTGATATTGGACAAATCATCTTTATCCTTCTGGGCCTCAGTTTTCTCATCTGTAAAAAGGAAGGGTTTGGATTAGATTATTTCTCCAATCTTTTTTAAGCACCATCATTCTGTGATTTTATCTGTTAAATGGCAAAGCTTGTGAATAGCTCTGAGAGTACTCCTGCAGCTTTTGTACTTAAATATTAAATTAAAGATGAAAACATTAGCTGGTATGAATAAAGATTTTCCACTAGATCTTATTTGCCATAATAATTACATCTTTTCATTTGAATGGTTGTAGTTCCCAAGGCTGCATATAAATGACTTCCTTGGAATGAAAATGCTATTTAAGGAACAGGAGTTAGTTTGCATAACTCACTTTTTTAAAAAGTCCAGACATTGTCCGGCTTGAGGTGACACTTTTTTAAAGTATCTGAGACTGCATTTGAACCCAGGTCCTCCTGACTTCAGGGCCAGTTCTCTATCCGATGAGATGACACTAATTTTAAACTTTAATTTAATTTTTTTCAATGAACAAAAATCTATTTTTTTCCCTCCCTCTTGCATCTCCAACTCTTGGAGGAAAAAAGAGAGAGAGAGAGAGAGAACCCTGCAATTCTTATAACATGCGTAATTAAGCAAAACAAATTTTCATATTAGTCATATTCAAAATATCTTATGCACTGAATCCTTCATCTGCTTGTAAGAAGGTAGGAAGCATGCTTTGTTATCAGTCCCTTGGAATAAGGGTTGGTCATGGTATCAGAGTCCTTAATTTTTTTGTAGCTGTTTGTCTTCACAATACTGTAACTATTGTCTGTCAGTCAGTTAGTAAACATTTATTAAGCACCTACTATGTGCCAGTCACCATATTGATTACCAAGGATATCAATACAAAAAAATAGAATTCTTGTCCTATAGAAACTTACATTTAAATGAAGGGATATAATATACAAAAGAAAACTGAAAAGAAAAGGGGAGGAAAAGTACTCTGCAGCTGGGATAGGGGCATGACAGAAGTCCAAAGGAGTACATTTGACTTGAGAAATGAAATCTTACTGCTATTGTTATATATTCTTCCTATATCAGATCACACAAGTCTTTCTAGATTTGTCTGAAACTGTTTTTTTCATCATTTCTTTCATATAATAAAACTTCACCACATTCATAGACAATAATCGATTGTTCTCCAACTGATCAGTTCTAGAGTTTTGATAAGTGACCTGCTGGTTGCTTGTGGAGTTCTCTGATTACCACCCCCTCTCCCCAACACGAAGGAAGGAAGGAAGGAAGGAAGGAAGGAAGGAAGGAAGGAAGGAA
>JAJPUD010024219.1:0-18995 GCA_023553655.1 Myrmecobius fasciatus | reverse complement strand
GACTTTTTTTCTATTAATATTGAGCTGGAGAATGGTTTCATTCCATCAGACTCTTAGTTTCATGTGGTTTTTGAAAGAATCTAGGAGAGCTCAAGCAGTTCTCTGACATTTCTCTGCCATCTTGGCCCCATCCCTGAAACTGTCCCATCAGAGAGGAAAAATGTTGAGACATATTGAAAACAAAAGGAAAAGGGATGGCAAAGAATGAGATGGATATTGTCACAAAAATCAAAACATGGACTTGGATAAACTTTTAAAGATAGTGGAGGGCAGAATGGCCTAAAGTACTACGGGATCAAAAAGAGTGGAACATGACTGAGTGACTGAACAACAACAATTTTTTACATGTAATTAAGAAATATTTAATGAAGTAAATAAGATATATCAAAAAATAAAAAGTAAAAGTAATAGGAAGTAGTATATCTTATGTACAGGGGACAGTAAGTATAAAGGAAATAGAAAGGGGAAGAGAAACATTGTATGTGGTAACTATTTAAAAAACTGGACTAGAATTGGAATAGAATGAATTTTGTGTGAAACATAATACAAATGCAAATTTTAAATTCAGGAGAGTTTTAAGGTCATTAAAAAGGACATTAAAAAAAGAAAGCAGAGAATACCACCCTAAGAACCACTTTGCTTGAGGAGTCAGAAAGCAGATGAGGAACCAGCAGAATAGATCTAGAAATAGTTCTTAATGAGTGGAAAACAAAAAGGATAGTATGATACCTCTGAAGCTCAGGGAGAAAGAGTAGAGTTATTTAGTTGTCAAATAACTATAGAATTCAAGGAAAGAATTGAAGGACCTAAATGACAATTAGTTTTCAGGAAAGACCAACAGGGACTTGAGTCATCAAAAAAAAAAAAAAAAAAATGATCTGGGTGTTCTAAATTATCTATTATCTGTACAAAGGAGATACTTCTTCCAACTATATATATATATCTCACAATTTGCTGTGTCATCTTTTTCAAGAGAAGCATTTCCTAATTGCCCAAGTTATTAGTTATGTCTACAGCTCAGAAAGCACTTTGTATTTGTTTTGTACTTATGTTTCCTTATGTGTATACAGATAAGTTACTTCCCTACTCTTCCTCCTCATTACCAATAGAACATCAGCCATTTGATATTAAGGAGTGCTTAATTTTTGCTTTGGTATCTCTGATGTGCAGTTGCTATTCATTGTTCATTATCAAAAGTGATCAATGATATTGTAAGGGTGATATTTTGACTTCCGTGTAAATTGGATTTGAATGGAGCAAAGCTGTACAAAATTATCAGTCTCACTCCTAAGTCATTGAAGTCCAATGGCAAGAAAAAAGGTCAAGATAACCACTGATAGAATCTTGTTGCCATGGTGACCGGGGGGCCTTCCTAAATGAAACTTTTTCGTGAGTCTCTATTTGGCTGAGGCTGTGCCTATTCAATGACTAGGGCCTGGGTAAGGGTTTAGACTAAAAAATGGTTCAATTTGTCATCTCAAAGATATTTTGGGAGGACAAGCTTCTAAGATGCTTTTCATTGTATCCCAAATACTTTGCACTGTGTATGAAATATAGTAGGTGCTTAATTGTTTATTGATTGACTGGCTGAGAATGTAGAGTACATGAACTCTATTTCATTCCTTTTACCAAGTGACCAACACAACTTACCTTTTATTTGTCATAGAAAATAGGGGAAACATTCAAATCATGTAAACAAGACAAACAAAAATTCAGTGAAAGGAAGAAAAATACCAGGATACTATGTGGGTAGGTAAAGAGACAGTGAGGAGATGAAGATTTATGGTTCATGTCAGGAAATGGAAGGAAATATGATTAGAGGACTAAGGTGCAATCAAATTATGAAATAATAGACTGAAGTTTTTAAATTAAAATGCTTGTGTTTTAGGAGATAGGTATCTTAAGAAAATTAACTTTTCAACAGTGTTCAAGATAACTTCATTATGGAGACTCTAAAAAGAATAAGATCAATTAGGTCATTGAGAAAATCCAGGCCCAAAGCAATACTTTGATGGAGTTATTGAGGCTAAGGAACCTTTCCTATACTTAGGAACTATTGTCATGTAAAAATCTAATAATTTAGTAAGTCATGAAGCCCATGTATCACACATAGTTGTCCTTTAAAGCTTTCCTTTTTTAAAATAGAAAATAAAATTAAATTTGACAACAACCATGGAGTATACCATAACTAAGACAAGTGGTTCTTTTCTTAAATTGGAACATAAGTCCCTCGTTGCAGGTCTGTGACTGAAACTATATGAGTGAAGAAATCATAGAGTCATGTAGTTTTACTATTTAAGCAACAATCTTTTTACAACATACCTGGCAAATGGTCACCTAATCTTTGTTAGACTTCTAATGAGAGAAAGTCTATATCCTGAAAGTAGCCTATTCTATTTTTAGATGTTAATGTTTTATATTTAAGGAGTTTTTCCTTTTACAATCCAAGATTTTCATTTGCACATTTTCCACCCACTGAGCAGGTGTTGCTTTCTGGGGCCAAACAAAACAAATCCAATTCCTCTTTTCAATGACAGCACAATAGATATTTGAAGATAGTTATTGCATCATACAGGTGTTCCCAAAAGTCTTAATGCAGTTTTAGACTACTAAAATTGAAAGTAGCTTTAAGCTTTAGTAGTTTAAAACTACATTAATACGTATTTTGCTTGCCTTTACTATGGGTGAGTCTTCCCTTGTCCAAGTTCTATATCTTCAGGGCCTTCATAATCCTGTCAGTATTACTCTGGGTGCTCTCTAGTTTATCAATGCTGTTCTCAAAATTTGCCACCTGAAACTAAAAACAGTACTTCAGATGACATCTGATCATTGCTGAGAAATGAGTGGCTACCACCTCCTTAGTTCTGGACACTGCCTATCCTAATGTGACCTAAAATTATATAAGGTTTTTTGGTCTTTTGGCTCACTCTGATTTGAAGCCCCTTTTAAATTATCAAATATTTAAAATTAAGTGCTGTCTAGCCTTTACTCTACCATCTTAATCTAATGTAATATCCCAGAACTACATATAACAGTGGAGATATCCAGTGACTACGTTATCAAAAGAAGCAGAAAAGGGGTAGACATATATTCACTAGTCTTTACAAAGAATAATAAAAAAGGCCAGTAGATAGTGAAGTCTTCCAGACCAAAAGACATCATATTGATTACAACAAACTCTGAAACATAGTAGAGACTCCTGAATGGGATTCAAAATATCCCAAAGAGTTTGGCTTAATCATCCATATAGAAAAAAAGCAAGTGAATGAATTTATATTCCCTAAAATAAGATATTCATTTAGATAAATAACCTCTTGAATTCATTCAACAGCATGTAAATGATAGACGTGTATTATCAACCAAAAAATAATTTGTGTCTAGAATTAAACAGCAAAAAGAAGTCAGGCTAGATTGCCTTTGAAATTATTTTAACCACCCCAGGCTTTTACATAAAACAAAACCTATCTTTTTAAAAAATAATATTTTACACAACTTGTTGCTTAATTTGGTAATAGAACACTATTAACTTTGAAGGATTAAAAACCAGTATCATCCAGAAGACAGTGGAAAAGTCCATGATAGGTATACATTGCAATACATTAGAAATAAGAAATGAAAAGAAAAACAGGAGGAAATGGAATCATAAAAATGTATCAGTAAAAACAAAAATGAATTAGTAAAATAGCAACAATGTGGAATAACAGATAGACATTTAATGTGTTCATCGACATCCTTGTAATGTAAAGAAAAAGGAATGATTCCCTATCACAAACATGACAAAGAACATGGAAATGAGTAAAACAAGAAAGCAGTCACTGATAAATAATGATATATATGATTACAAGCAATACTCACATCTTTTGATTACACTCATTTGAAATTTTTTTTATTATTACCTTCATTTTAAAAATGAAATAATTGAGATGGAACGAGACTGCCATTTACTCATATTTACAAAGTACATGTTGGAAACTAGGAGATCAATTATTATTCTCCACTTCTTTAGCACCAAAAATCAACTGGAGGAAATAGAAATAGGCTGATCATCTTAACTGAAATAAACTCACCTTTTTAAATTATTACCTTAACTTCTTTTTAACTATGATTGTCCAAAAGTTAGTCCTCTCCATGGGGATTCATAAGATAGCATACATTTTTAGAATACTGAGACATCAGTTTGTTCTGACTTAGATTATTAAATGTCATACTCTCAATCATCTAGCCTATTTCCTAAAGAAACCAGTTCAAGTTTCTCCTTGGATGACTCAAATGTGGAAAGTTCATCTTATAATGGATATGTCAGTAGAGTGTTTTATTTAAAATTATGGGCTTTGGAGGTCCCACATGAGTTAAAATACTGTTTTTTTGACAAGTAAAAAAGATAAATAATCAATACAATTGTTCATCTTTATTGTTTTATGATCACACTTAGGGTTTCAAATATATGCAGTGAAATTATTCATTAATATTCAAATTTCTGTAACCTGTATGCATAATGTTTGATCTTTTAAAGTGCTTTCCTTTTTGCAATATGCTATTTTTCCACTTATGATATTTTCCAGAGAGAGCATCCCCCACTGCCACGAAGAAGTGCTATAATGCTATAAGGGGGCTTCACTAATATGTGTTCTGATGTTCATTTCAATACATGCATCATAGAAATCTAAACTGATGAGAATGGTAATGACCCATCTCAATCTCTCATCTAGTGAGATCTGAAAGAAAAAAAAATTACAAAGTGTAGTTATTTTTTTAAAGTCATGAGTTTTAACAACTTGAGAAAAGAAAACATTTTCACATTTTATTGCTTTGATTTTGTAGATAATAAAGTTGACTCCTCAGAGAAGTCCTTCGTATATAATATTCAAAAGGGAATTTCCATTATACATCAAATCCAAAGATTGCCTTAATAATAATGGCAGGTTTAGAATGCAGGAAAAATGCTTATTAAGAAGGATTGGATATCGGGAAAGGAGAAAAAAGAAGACAAAAAGGAAGGGAAAGAAAAAGGGAGAAATGAAGGGAAAAAGGAGGGAAGGAATGAGGGAAAGAAGAAAGGAAGGAAAGAATGGGGGAAGGAAGGGAAGAAGGTTGTGTGAGTCTATGATTTCAATGGTATAAAGAATTTCTGAAAAGGAAATACATACAACTAAAGCAGATCAGAAATTATTCCACAATTTTCAATTTTAGAAGTTAATTGTAGCACTAAGAAGTTCATTGATTCAATCAAGTAGGATCACACATTCAAAATTAGGACTTGTACGCCAGACTTCTTGACTTTAACATTTGCTTTCTATCTACCATACTGTTTGTATGTATGTAAAATATGTGTCTGTGTATGCATACATGTATGTATACATGTATGTATATAGTATGTATAAATTTTTATATATGTATATCATCTACATGTATAAACATCTACACTACATGTATGTGTACATGTATGTATATAGTATATATAAATTTATATATATGTATATCATCTACATGTATAAACATCTACACTACATGTATATATACACTGATGAAACTCATTCAAAAGAGTTGTGATCACTCAGAAAAAGAAGTGATTGATGATTACCAGGTGCCAATATGGATTCACTAAGAATAATTTAAGACAAAATAACTTCAATTCCTTTTTCATTTTATTAAAGTTACTAAATTTATAGCTCCAAAAGTTGTCAACAACATATCTGGATTATCATAAAGTTTATAAAGATATATTCATGAATAAGAGAAATATTAAATGAATGATACAACAAATAAACAACACCAAAGAAAATTGAATGATAGTCAAATGGTTGATCCAAAGATTCTTGGTTCACAAAAGGAAGTTTACCAATATGAATAGAAAATATTCTACTGCTTTTGGAATAAGAATTCATTAATTAGTTGAAATTATTGAGAAATCTAGAAAGCTGTTTGGCATAAACAAGATATAAATGTATACCTTAATTATTTATCAATATAAGCTAAAATGGATATATGATAAAGATATGAAGTGATGTTTCCTTAGGAAATGAAAAGAACATGGAGTGTATTATATATCAGATTTATGGATAAAAGAAGAATTTATGAATAAAAAAGAAAACATTGTAAGATATAAAATGGTTCATTTTGATTACATTAAATCAAAAGGATTTGTACAATTAAATCCAATTTAGCCAAGATTAGAAAGAAAGCAGAAAACTGGGTAGGTGGGAGGATTTTATAGAGAGAGTTTCTTGAATAAAGAAGAACTTTGAACTTTATCAAATTTATAAGAACATGAGTCATTCCCCACTTGATAATTATTCAAAGAATTTAACAGGCAGTTTTTGGATAAAGAAATGAAAGATACACATAACAATATGAAAACAGCACTAAATCATTATTGATTAGAGAAATGTACATTAAAACAACTTTATGAAATCATTTCATACCTAAAATATTAGAAGGCGAAAATGAAAAATGTTGGAGGGGATGTGAAAAAAAATTGGTATTGTTGGTGGAACTGTGAACTGATCCATCCATTTTTGGAGAGCAATCTGGAATTATACTCAAAAGGTTATAAAACTATATTTTTATATATGGGAATATCATTAGAAGCTTTTCACATGTTTAACCTATATTGGATTACTTGCTGTCTAGGGAAGAGGGAGAGAGGGAGGGAGAAAAATTTGGAACACCAAGTTTTGCAAGAGTAAATGCTGAAAACTATCTTTGCATGTATTTTGAAAAATAAAAAGTTATTACAAAATAATAAAATAAAATATGCATAATATATATATATATATATTTGCTTTTTTGCTGAGGCAAATGGGGTTAAGTGACTTGCCCAGGGTCACACAGATAGGGAATGTTAAGTGTCTGAGACCAGATTTGAACCCAGGTCCTCCTGACTTCAGGGCTGGTGCTCTATCCACTGTGCCACCTAGCTGCCCCATAAAATATTTTTTTTAAAAAACTATATTCTTTGACTCAGTAATACTACTATTGGGTTTGTTTCCCAAGGAGATCAGGGAAAAAGAAAAAAAAACTATATGTTCTAAAATATTTATAACAGCTCTCTTTTTGGTGTCAACTGGAAATTGAGGGGATACACATCAATTATGGGATGGCTAAAAAAGTTGTAGAACATAACTGTGATGAAATACCGTTATACTGGAAGAAATGCTGAACAAGTTGATTTTAGAAAAAAATGTAGAAAGACTTACATGAAATAATGAACGGAACCAAGAGAATGTTATATATAGTCACAGCAAAATTCTTTGAAAAATAACTGAACAACTAAACTATTCAGAGAATTATAAATATTCTAATCAATTACAAAGAACCTATGAAGGAAAATGTTATTTATCTCCAGAGGAAGGACTGATAAATAAAAGTATGCATAGTATGCTTTTACATATGTGTGTATGTAAGCATATGTATACCTGTGTCAAATGGTAGCCTTCTCTAATGAGCAATGGGGATGGAGGGAGGGAGGGACACAGTTCAAAACTTGAAATGTAACAAAAATAAATTTAATAAAAGAAAAAATTCTGTTAGCAATCTGTATGCCACAAGGTTCTGAGCTAAATTTTGTACAGCTCAAAATTTTTGTCAAAGACCATAATGAAAATGTGACAGAAACACCTTCCAAATTTTCAGGTGTTCCTCTTAGGTGGGGATCATTACCTCTGGATCTGAATATATGCATTGTGCAAACCAGATCTCCTTCATTTTTCTTCTGTACCCCTTCTGCTTAGGACAATGCCTGGAACAGAGGAGATAATTAGTAAATGTTTTAATCGAATTGTCTTTTACATACTGAAGAAATGAACCAGTCTTAAAAAAAATCAATCAATAAATTGTATACTCATATTCATAAAACCAAGCACATAAAGACTTAAGAGAAAGAAAGAAAGTTGCCTTAACATTAGTTTATATTTTTCAGAAAATAATTGTTATGGTTAACTCCAAGCTCAATAGTGTCATATACTTATCCCATATATATAAAAACAACAACACAATCTTATAATTCTAGTCACATTCAGAGAAGTATAGTATACAGGAATAGGAAAATCATAATCTTCTTAGTTTCTATGTTAATTTGACACATTTATTGTAAAATGGTGGCTAATTCTGAGTAACACTTTAAGAAGGATATTCTCAAATAAGAGTTCAACAAAAAATATTCAACCAAGGTAATAAGAGAAATTAAAACTAATATCAAAAATAATTGAAATTGGGGGCAGCTAGGTGGCACAGTGGATAGAGCACCAGCCCTGAAGTCAGGAGGACCTGAGTTCAAATCTGGTCTCAGACACTTAACATACCCTAGCTGTGTGACCCTGGGCAAGTCACTTAACCTCAATTGCCTCAGCAAAAAGCCAAAAAAAAAAAAAAAAAGAATAATTGAAGTTCTATATATTTATTCTGAAAGAGAAAAATCAAAGTTGTCTTCAAGCATTTGAACATGTGTGCATTTATACACACATACATACATGTATATATATATATATAAATAGATATGTATATAGATATAGATATAGATTTAGCTTAAAAATCCAGGAAAGCTTCTGTGTAGTTCTAGAGAATAAAATTAATTTCAATGAATGGCATGTTAAAAGAGATTCTAAGAATTAAGGCTTTTTCAAATAGAATGGGTTACCCCTTCGGAGCAATGAGTTCCTCACCATTGAAAGTGCTTAAGCAGAAACTAAGTGAACACCTGTCAAAGTTGTTATAGAGGGAATTAGTCCTTTCAGCAGAAGTTTCTGCTATGATCTCTAAGGTCCCATTCTAGTACTTAGGTTCTATAATCCTGTGATTTTTCTGAGGAGCTAAAATATACTCTTTGTGTTTTTATTTTTCTTTCCAAAATATCCAGAGAGGGCAAGTATTATAATTTGTTCCATCTTCAAGATTTGGCACAAGGCGGAATAGGCAAAATTATACTTAAAATACACATTAACTTCATTCTTTTAGATATTTCTTTCCAGACCAATAGTCTATTAATCAATATACCATCAAGCATCAGAATAGAAGCCAATATATCATGGAACACATGCCACAGGAACAATCAGAAAGAAAGAAATACCTTCCCTTCACTCCTCCTTCTAAGGGGTCATTCGGACGACCTTAAATATCCAGGACAGAAGAGTGATGTGGTTGTACCTCCTAGAAGAGTTGGGAGCCACCAATTGTAGACCTTGCATCAATATGGAGGATCAATCCATCCTCTGGGCCTTACCTTCCACATTGTTCACAATGCCCTGAAGCCTTTAGACACTGTCATCTGACTTCTTGAAGAATTCTAAGGATTTATGACCTTGGCTCTCTGTTACTCCACAGTACTCTTGGGACTTTCAGGCTTTCTATCCACTCAATAGTTGATTGTTTATTCCTTTTTTTTTCCCCTTTTATATCTCCAAAGTTCTGCATATTGTTTAGCATTAGTAGGTGATTTACAAGTGTTTTATGATATATTCAAAGCCCCTCCTGTTCACCTTAAGGACTAAGAAAGATTTCAATCAATCATATAAGAAACATTAAGTGCTTACTAAATTTCAGGCATCATACTAAATAAAAATAAAATAGGAATACAAACATAATGATAGAAACAATTCTTGTGAAGGTCTTCAGCTCTCCTCATTTTGTTAGCACCTACTTAGGACTCTGATAACTATACTTAATTTTCTTTCCCTTGTCTTACTGACCCCTTATGTAGAACAACTAGCTATTTTTTTCATTTTCTTTTTTTTTCCTTTTTCTTGCTCAAGTTCTTTAAGACCAGATACTTTTTTTTTCTTTTTGTTGTTACTTTCTTTTTTTCAGATCTTCTGTTTCCTTGAATTCTTTTTTCTTTCAGCTCAAACCCACTTTATTTCTAACTCAGATATTTTCACCTTTTCTTTATAAAAATAACGCCATCTCTGTGGTCCCTTCCTCCCACAAGGAATCTATTCTTCAAATCTTCATTTTAGGAAATGCCCATGCCAGTCATGTTTACTCAGTTTCTAACTCCCCAACTTTTATACAGACGCCTTCCTTCTCCCATACTATAATCCAACTCCCCCTATCCCTTTTTTATTTCCCTTTCATTTTTAGTATATTCTTTATTAGAATATAAGCTCCTTGATGACTGGAATTGTCTTCTTTTTGCTTATATTTAGAGGATCATCAATGGCACAGTATTTTGCATAAAGTAAGACTCTTCATAAAATTTTTGATCACATGTCATTGAATCCTTCTCTTACTGAACTGAATCTGAATCCTTGGGTCTTCCCTTTTTCTTCCTTCCTTCAACCTTTTCTGCTTCTACTGAAATACATTATCCTCCTCAGGTTCAAGGTTTCATCTTCTTTTAAACTTGCCTCAAGTTCTCCTAACTTTCCCTTTCTCAAATTCAATCCAACTTTTTCAATTCCCAAGTTCCCAAAATTTCTCTCATAATTTTTTTTTCCTTCAGCTTTTCTTCAGCTAAAGAACTTCAACAATTTTCTGTCATGAAGCCAGAAAGTAGAATAATGAAATTTTAAATTCACTATCTCCTTAGAATATTATCTTATTTTTTTCACAATAACACTGAGAAGTGGGTACTTTTTATTTTTTTTATTATCTCCATTTTGCAATTGGGGATAATTAAGGCCCACAGAGGGTGCATGCATTGCCCAAGGTCACACAGTAGTTTTCTGTGGTTGAATCTTAATTCAGGTCTTACAGGGTTAGTGCTTTATCTATCTTACAAGCCCAGGGTTAGTGCTTTATCTATTGTACTACCTAATTGCCTTTATCTGGAGTAAGAAAATAAAATTTTGACTCTCAGCATTATTACTTACAACCTATATGACCTATTGCAAATCACTTAGCCATTTTAAGCTTCAATATCCTCATCTCTGTAATGGAAGCATTAGACTACATAAAATTTAGCCCAACTCTACATTTATGTTGCTAGGAACTCAACATAAATGTGGTTATTCACTTTCTATGTCCACTAAGCATTTCCTGCATCTTTTCTTAGTTATTTTTTCTCCTTCACAAGCAGAGTGCAAGTTTATGAAAAGCATCTTTTGAGTCATGTCTTTTCCCTGTTATATTTACAAAAACTCCCATTACAATGTCCAGCAGACATTTGATGCAAAAAACCCAAACAAACAAAAAAAGAAAACAATCTATTAACAATTGATTTAGAAACAAGTGACTGAAACAGAGAACTTTAGGAAATTGAGAGGGAACAGAATACAGTTGATATCTATCAGAATTCAAAGGCAATACAAGTCAGCAAACCTATCAGCATAATTTAAGCACAATAAGTATCTTTAATTAATTGAGGTAGTTAATCAAATGAGAAAAAAAATAATCATTGCTTCATATATTTCAACTTGAACACTTTCATTTTTTAAAAAAATCAAACAGAGAAAAAGAAATAATCTTAAAAATAAACTGAAATTGCAGGAATCCTTTGAAAAAGCTAAGCTTAGTAGCTCTTCTTATGATATTAGAACTTAAATGTGTGGTCACTGTCTGGTACATTTAGCTATCCCTTGATTATTCAAATGTATATGGTGATTTAAATATGTATAACCTGCCTAAAATACAAGACAGATTACTTTGTGTCCTCACTAGCCCTATAATTAAATACATACCAAAAATATTTTTGGAGAATCTACAGTTTTGAAAGTCCTAGGATCATAGATTTCAAATCTAAAAGGGACATTATGATCATATCAAACACCCCAGTTTACACTTAAATAAACTGAGGCACAGAAAGGTTAAATTGATATGCCCAGTGACACATAGCTAACAAATTTTGGAGGCAAAATTTGAACTCAGATCTTCCTGACTCTTTCTATGTACTATTACATTTACTCACCCCAATTTGACCATGCCACTTGGGTACCTTTGTTTAAATGCTAAGATTTGGGAATACAAAGATAGCAATAAAATCCCAAATTTCATAGAGGTTGTATTCTTCCCATGAAAAACCATATGGAAAATAAAATTACAGCATTTTAGTCCTTGAGTTAGCTTGAAATTTGCTTGATAGGATTATGATTTTTTATCATTTTGAGGGGCCTCTGTCAAAATTTGAAAATTTTCCAATCACATCAAGCACATTGAAGCATCTGGTTGAACTTGGGCCTTCGGATTAAGCTTTCTCACCACTCTAATAATTTAAGAAAGTAGAAAGAATTAATTTGGATTATCAGCAAAGAGAAAGCTAGTTTCAAAGATAATGTGATAATTGAACTGAATCTTGAGGAATGATAGAAACAATATGGAGTAGTAGATAAGGGCTTGGTGTCAGAATGATCTGAGTACACTATCTCAGACACTCAGCAAGGCATTCACTTTAGCTCTCTATTCCTCTATTCTTTCATTTATAAAATAAAGGAGTGAAATCATTTAAACAATTGGAAAAATTGGAAATTTTTATTGGAAAAATACCAATTGCTCATGGGTAAGACAATATATAAAAATGACAATTCTACCTAAATTGGTCTACTTGCTCAGTGCCATACTAAGCAAAATGCCAAAAAAGTTATTTTATAGAGCTAGAAAAAATAATCACAAAATTAATCTGGAAGAACAAAAAGTCAAGAATATCAAGGGAATTAATGAAAAAAAAATACAAAGCATGGGACCTAGCAGTTCCAGACCTAAAAAAAAAGGCAAATTAATTTGGCCTAGTTGTACCAGATCTAAAACTATAATGTAAAGCAGCAGGCATCAATACCATTTGGTACTAGCTACGAAACAGTGTGGTGAATCAGTGGAATAGGTTAGATACATAGGACTCAATAATAAATAACTAATCTAGAATTTGAGCCCAAATTCCAGCTAACGGGATAAGAACTCACTATTTCACAAAAATTGTTGAGAAAAATGGAAAATAATATGGCAGAAACTCAGCATACAACCCATTCTCACACCCCATAACAAAATAAGGTCAAAATGGGTATATGATTTTTGTATAAAGGTTGATACCATAAGAAAATTAGCAGAGCAAAGGATAATTTATTTATCAGATCTTTGAAGGGAGGAATTTATGACCAAAGAAGAATTATAGAACATTATAAAATATAAAATGGACAACTTTGTTTATATTAAATTTAAAAAAAATTGCACAAATAAACCCAAAAGAAACTAGATTAAAAGGGAAGTACAAAGCTGGGGGGGGGGGGGAGGAAGAGAAATTTACAGCCAGTGTTTGTGATAAAGGTCTCATTAATAAAATATATAAAGAACTGTGTCAATTTTATAAGAATACAAGTCATTCCTCAATTCCTAAATGATCAAAGATATGAACAATTTTCAGAAGAAAAAATTAAAGCCATCTATAATCATATGAAAAAAATGCTCTGAATCATGATTGATTGGAGAAATACAAATTAAAACAACTCTGGGGTACCACCTCACACCTCTCAGATTGGCTAAAATGACAGGAAAAGATAATGGCAAATGTTGGATGGGAAGTGGGAAAACTGGCATACTAATGCATTGTTGGTGAAGTTGTGAAATGATCCAACCATTCTTTTTTTTTATTATTAAAGCTTTTTATTTGTATAACATATGTATGGGTAGTTCTTCAGTATTGATCTTTACAAAGCTTTCCGTTACAGATTTTACCCTCAGTCCCCTCCCCTCCCCTAGATGGCAGGAAGTCCACTACATGTTAATAATGATAAGATACTTGACAAGTTGTTTTGCAAGAAAAATCCTATCTACAAGGAAAAAAAATCTGAGAAAGGAAATACAATGCAAGCAAACATCATTAGAGAGCTTGAAAATGTTATGTTGTGGTCCACATTTCATATCCCTCTCTCTGGGTGTATATGGCTTTCTTCACTGAACAATTGGAACTGATTTGAGACAATTCTTTGTTGCAGAGAGCCATGTCCATCAGAATTGATCATCATGTAATATTGTTGTTGCTGTGTATAATGATCTCCTGGTTCTGCTCGTTTCACTCAGCATCAGTTCATGCAAGTCTCTCCAGGCCTCTCTGAAATCATCCTGCTGGTTGTTTCTTACATAACAATAATATTCCATAACATTCATATACCATAATTTATCCAGCCATTCTCCAATTGATGGGCATCCATTCATTTTCCAGTTTCTAGCCACTACAAAAAGGGCTGCCACAAACATTCTTGCACATGTGGGACCCTTTCTCTCCTTTAAGATCTCTTTGGGATATAGGCCCAATAGAAACACTGCTGGGTCAAAGAGTATGCACAGCTTGATAACTTTTTGAGCATAGTTCCAGATTGCTCTCCAGAATGGTTGGATCCGTTCACAGTTCCACCAACAATGCATCAGTGTCCCAGCCTTCCCACATCCCCTCCAACATTTGTCATTATCTTTTCCTGTCATTTTAGCCAATCTGACAGGTGTGTAGTGGTACCTCAGAGTTGTCTTAATTTGCATTTCTTTGATCAATAGTGATTTGGAGCACCTTTTCATATGACTAGAGATGGTTTTAATTTCATCATCTGAAATTTGTCTGTTCATATCCCTTGACCACTTATCTATTGAAGAGTGGCTTGAATTCTTATTAATATGAGACAATTCTCTATATTTTAGAAATGAGGCCTTTATCAGAACCATTAAATGTAAAAATGATTTCCCAATTTGATGCTTCCCTCCTAATCTTGTCTGCATTAGTTTTGTTTGTACAGAAACTTTTTAACTTAATATAATCAAAACTATCTATCTGGTGTTCAATTAAGAGTTCCAGATCTTCTTTGGACATAAATTTATTCCATCTCCACAGGTCTGAGATGCAAACTATCCTACGTTCCTCTAATTTGCTTATAACATCACTCTTTATATCTAGGTCATGAACCCATTTAGATCTGATCCAACCATTCTAGAGAGCAATCTGGAACTATGCCCAAAGGAGCATAAAACTGTGCACATCTTTGACCCAACAGTGCCATTACTGGGTCTGTATCCCAAGGAAATCACAAAGGAAGGAAAAGGACCCACGTGTGCAAAAATGTTTCTAGCAGCTCTTTGTGTGGTAGCAAGGAATTGGAAAATGAGTAGATGCTCATTAATTGTGGAATGGCTGAACAAACTGTGATACATGAAGGTAATGGAATATTATTCTATAAAAAATGATGAACAAGCTGATTATAGAAAGGCCTGGAAAGATTTACATCAACTGATACTGAGCAAAACAAGCATAACCCAAAATACATTGTATTCAATAACAACCAGAATATGTGATGATCAACTATGAAAGGCTTGGTTCTTCTCAACGGTTCAGTGATCTGAAGCACTCCCAATAGACTTTGGAAAGAAAAAGATTTAAGGAGACTGAATGTAAATCACCACATGCTATGTTCACTTCTTTTTTCTGTTTCTTTATCTCTCCCATGGTTTTTCCCTTTTGTTGTTACAATAAGATTTTTTCTTCCAATATGATTCATAAAGCAATGTGTATTAAAAATAAATAAATTTAACTACAATTTTAAAAAGAAATAAAGCAGAAATCTTGCAGGGGAAAAAAACCTATATCCTTTGACCAGCAGTGCCGCTACAATGCCTTATCCCAAGAAAATCACAAAGGAGGGGAAAGGACCCACATGTGCAAAAACATTTGCAGCAGCTCTTTTTGTGGTAGCAAAGAATTGGAAAATGAGTAGATGCCTGTCACTTGGGAATGGCTGAAAAAGTTATGGAATATTATTTTTTTTTATAAAAAATGATGAACAAGCTGATTTTAGAAGGACCTGGAAAGGATTATATGGACTAATTCTGAGTGAAATAAGCAGCATCAGAAATATATTGTACACAGTAAAAGCCAGATTGTGTGATCAACTATGAAAGACTTGGTTCTTCTCAGTGGTTCAGTGATCCAATAAACTTTGAATAGAAAACACCATCTACATCCAGAGAGAGAACTAAGAAGATGAATGTAAATCAACACTTGCTATGTTCACTTCTTTTATTGGGTTTTTTTTTTCCCTCTCTAGTTGTTTTTCCCTTTTGTTCTGATTTTTCTTTCCCAACATGATTCATAATGAAATGTGTATTTAAAAAGTTAATATACATGTATAACCAGGAAATAATTATTTAATTAAAAAAGAGAGAGAATAGCTTTTAGATTTAAAAGATCATGCATTTAGCACCTGGAGGAACTTCTGAGGACACTGAGTAGAACCTCTTCATTTTACAAGTATAAAGTAAGATAAAATAACCCATCACAGGTCACACAACAACCAAATGGCATAGATAGGAGTTTAAATCAGGTCTTCTGACTCCAAAGAAGCCTTGAGAAATAGTGGTTTGAGATTAAACCTTGAAGTTTGGAGTGCTCTGGGTTCAAATTCTTTCCCTAATCCATATTGGTTTGTGTGGATCTTGGCAAGTCATAAATGATCAGTGCCCTAGGTAACTTTTTAAGAGGATAAACTGCAGAAATGTTGTTAATTTACATTAGAATAGGCATACCTATGTCAATGAAATCACAGGGATAGTGCTTGTTTTTATCCTCTGAGTGGAAATCCATTGCTTTCTATATTTCTTTATTACTTAGTAATACAATTTGGTGAGAACCTAAATCATATGAAGGGGAGCAGCCAGGTTGCATAGTAAACAGAGTACCAGGCCTGAAGTCAGAAAGATCTAACTTCAAATCACTTATTAGCTATTTGACCCTGGGCAAGTCGCTTAACCTTGATTGCCTCAAGGACAAGGAAAAGGCAAACCACTTCTGAATCTTTGCCAATAAAATCCCAAATGAGGTCCTAAAGAGTCAAACAAAACTGACAACAACATTGTGAAATAGGACTAGATATGCTAATGAGTGAAAAGCTCTAAATACCAGCCTTAGGTATTTTTATTTTATACTTGAGATAATAGACAACTATTGAAGGGGAATGGCATGCTCTTATTTGTGCCTTAAGATTATTTTTGCTGTAATGTGGAGATTGGTTAAGTATATGGGAGACTAGAAGCAGGCAGGCTAGTACAACAGAATAGGTAAGGATTAGTAGTCATGTGAATGAAGCAAAATAAAAAGATATGAGAGAATCTATGGCATTATAATTGACAGAACTTGACAACTACTAAGGGAAGTTCAGGGAAGATGATCGAGAGAAAGGTGGTATCCTTTGAAAAAAAAATATAGAAATTTAAGTGAATTATAAATTTAATGGATAAAATATTTATTAGATAAAACAAAATTTCATTTTGAATATACTGAGTTTGTGATATCAGGAGAGGAGGTGTCTAATAGGGTAGCTGTTAGAAATCAGGGCTGCATTATATGTATTTGAAAGCCATTTGCAAAGAAGTAATAATTGAACCCATAAAAATGCATATGGGATCATGAAAGAAAGTATAGATAATAAAAAAGGAACCACAAATATAAGATCTTAGGGAATATTCACATTTGTAAGGGAGAAAATAGATTATGATCCCACAAAAGACACTGAGCTCAGACATATAAGAAAATAAATTGGAGATAGCAGTACAGGAGAAAGTAGAGATTATAAAGGAGAGGGTTTGGTGGAGTGCCTTAAAAGCTTTGGGAAGTTAAGAAGGATGGTGACTGAGAAAATACCATTAACCTTAGCAATTAAGAGATCACAGAAAACTTGGAGTTAGTCATTTTAGTACAGTGGCAAGATTTGAAGCCAGATTGCAAGGACTTGAGAATAAGTGAATTGTGAGGAAGTAAAACCAATGAGAATAAGCAATTACTTCCAGGAATTTGGCAATGAAAGAGGAAATATCTAGGATGGCAGATAAGAGCTTAGTAGAATAAGTGTGGGGTTATTTGTGGTGAGAGTGGGCAGGGATAAGATGAGGTTGATCTGAATGTGTCTATGACCAATGGGGAAAGAGTTAGAAAATAGACTCTGAATACAGGGTAAGGAAGGAATTATTGAAGGCAAAAATTCCTACAATAGATGGGAATGTATGGGACTAAGGAAACAAAATATTACCCTTGGCAAGTAAGAAATACATAGTCTTAGCCATGTATTGCTTATAGACAAAAGGAGAAAGTGAGGGTGACTTTGCACAGCCCACCCTCATTTCAATTAACTTGCACATCATAGCATCACTTCCTTGCTTCCATAGTCCTTGAGAATGAAGGACAAGCAAACTATGTGAGGATCCAACTGGAGATCCAACTGGAACTGGTCAGTTAGGTTACATATTTCTTCTTTCCTTTCTTCCTTCCTTCCTTCTTTCCTTCCTTCCTTCCTCTATCCCTTTGTTCCTCCCTTCTTTCCATCCTCCATTCTTCCTTCTCTCCTTCCCTTCCTTCTTTCCTTCTTCCCTCACTTCCTCTCTTCCTCTTTCCCTCCTTTCTTTCCTCCCTTCATTTCTCTCTCCTTCCTTCCCTCTCTTCCTTCTTCCCTTCTTCTCTCCTTTCCTCCCTCCCCCTCTTCCTCCCTCTCTCCTTCTCTTCCTCCCTCCTTTCCCCCTTTCCTCCCTCCTTTTCTCAATTATTACCTCACCTTAAGATAATTGCCTCAGTCAAACTGAGACCTGTTAAATATCTTAGCTTAAAAAGACCAAGATCTCCTACTACATCCAGGGCTATCTACTCATCTATATCTTAGATGGGTCCCTGGAGGAGAAAGTGAGGCTGGTGACTTTGTACAGGCCAGTGTCATTTAAAACCATTTTACTTCCATGTCTTGGTATCATCTTCCTAATCTCATGATCGTCTTTTTGAAGGAAGGACAAAAACAACACCACCACCAACAACAGATAAGAATATGAAAAGTGAGAATAGGCAAAGTTATAGACAGATATTGAGGTATTCCACAAGTGAATGAAAAAGTCCACAAATGATACTTCTATTTTCTTCTTAAGGCAGAAGTGAGATGGTCTACTGAAACAAAGGTTAGAGTGATATTGAGGGCTTAAAAATGAAGATAAGTTTTTCAAGATAAATATTTGAAGTTCAATAAGAAATCAGAAGTGTATCAAAATGTGAGTGAGCAACAGATTCAGCTCAAGTGAGATTAGATAATTAAACCAGTAATCATAAACATGTAACT
>JAJPUD010024218.1:0-18997 GCA_023553655.1 Myrmecobius fasciatus | reverse complement strand
TCCTCCCGTCTGTCTTCCCTCCCTTCCTCCCGTCTGTCTTCCCTCCCGGGCAGCAGCCCCTTCCTACCCATCACTGAGCAAACAGGTTTTTTCCCCAAGAAAAGAATGACTTCAGGGACATTCTCACTTCCAGACCAGCCACAGTTCTCCCACCTCCTATAGGAATGAAGGGCCAATGTGCTTGTCTTATGCCTCTCCCACCCTGCCAACAAGGCAACTCTTTAAAGGAATGGGGTTATTCCAGTTGGAGGGTCTTTGTTCCACTTTTCCCCTCGGTGTTCTACACCTCCTTCCACTCTGGGACAAGCCACTCTTCTTGAGTTCTTGTTTTCAATTATCTTCATCCCCAAGTAGAGACTTGCTTCCCCCCCTCCCCAGAGAGCATCCTTTGTAACGGAATAAAAAAGCAGATGTATCACTCACAGCCCATCCATTAAGTCTGACAGATGTGCAGTGTGCCATCCAGAAGGGCCTTCCCCTCTGCCAGGAAGGACGGGAAGCCCGCTGTCCCCTCTGAGACATGCTTTTGTGCCAGCTCGCTCCCCTGTGTCCTGGCTCCCAGGGTGGGAGTCTGCTCTCGAGGTTCTCTGTTTCAGACTACTTTGGACAGAACTTCAGTTCCTTGGGGGCAGTGGCAGTAACGCAACCTTGACCGTCTGTTTCCTTTCCCAGGCACCTTTTGTTCGCTGGACATCTGCCTGGCACAGCTGGAAGAGCTGGGCACGCTGAATGTGTTTCAGACGGTGTCCCGAATGAGGACCCAGAGGGCATTCAGCATCCAGACCCCAGAGCAGTACTACTTCTGTTATAAGGCCATCATTGAATACGCCCTGAAGGAGGGCATGGTGCCCCCTGGATACCAGCTGGCACCTGGGCCTCTCACCTGCTGGCAGGAAGGAGCTGCTCGTCAGTAGCCTTCTGCCAACCTTCCTCCCTCCCTCTGGGACACTGCCAAGCCCCTAGGTGGCCATCAGTGATGTTGAAAAGATCCACCTCTTTTTGTCTCCTGGTACATGGCAGCCTTTTTCTTTGGCTAGCTAGCTCTGACGAAATGTCCACAAGTAGCCAGTGGCTAGCAGCTCTGTGTTCTTAATTTCTAGCACCTGCTATTGAACTGTGCCTTATTAAAACCAAATTGTGGCTACCATTTTGGACAGGGGTCCTTAGAGGTAAGTGGGAAAGGACCTTCTCTTCCCCTCTCAGTCCCCTCGCCTCTGACCTCCTCAGCGTGACTTTGCCACAGTTTGATGGGGAAGGAGGTGAGCGACCGCCTCCGGTTCATCCCAAGAGTCTGACCAACCTCCATATGCTAGAGATCATCCCCAGTGCCAAGGCGTAAGAAGTAAGGCGCGTGCTCCAGTCTGGTCGCCCGTTCTGTGTGCCTGGGGCGATGCCCCTGTGTGTAATGTATACTGTATGTGTTAATATGTACGTATTATAGAAGTCCAATGTACACACCTTCCTAGCAGTCCGTGGGGCCCGAGCCGGAGCCCTCCCCCGAGGGGACGTGGGAGGGGTCAGGCGGACACCTGTCCTCCCTGGCCAGCCAGGCCCCCTCCTCCCCTCTGGGCCCGCTGTATTATTCTCCCAACTTAACATTTTTTTCTCTGTTTACCTTATCGATGGGGGGAAACCCTTTACCTTGAATAAGGAGCTGCAGCTCTCCACTGTGACATTCGAACCCTCTGTCTCTCCCTCGTCCTCCTCAGGGGCTGATGGGGATAAACTCCCTGAGGAGCCCAGGCCAAAGGCAATCGGTACGAAGTTTTCAAAGGTCTTACAGGGACCGTGGGCACAATGCGTGAGGGGGAGCTTGCCCTGGGAAGAGCTTTTCCCTCTCGTCTCTGCTGCCTCTTCCCCCTGCCCTCCCTTCATCCTCCCCCTTGTCATCTGGATGCTCTGCCAGCCATATCCTGGTCCTCTGCCAAGAAAGGCTGCCCCCCCCACTCTGGAATTGCTGTTATCACCCCCCAGCCCAACACCCCCAACAGCTCTCCCCTGTGCTGAGCAAGACCATCAGTAGTAAGACGAGCGCTCCCCCTCCCAGAAGATGAAGTTGGCGGCTGCGCGGCCCTCGGTCCTTTTATACTGTAACAAGCTCTTTGAATGTGTATATTCTTATTTTTACAATCTTTTCATTTTGTATTTAACGTTCAAGGATTGAGTCAGATTTGGAGAATAATTGTAAATGTTCATACTCAGTACCTTATGGCGATACGATTTTGTATTTACGTATAAATATACCTACAAATGCTCTGCACCTTTTAGCTTCTTTGACAAAGCATCACGGGCTGGGGAGGAGGGACGGGCTGGGGGGAGGAGGGACGATCTGCGGCCAGTGTCCCCTTCTGAGGTGGCAGGGGGGAGGGGGAGAATCCCCAGGGCCCCCGCCCCAAAGCCTGATCCTCCCCAGGAGGGATGCAGGGGGCAGATCACTGCTCTCGGGGACCAGGGTCTCCTGCACCCTCCCTCCCCCGACACCTTTTTCTGGCAGGATTTGGGGTTAATCAGGCCAGTCTGTGTCACGGTATTCGGCGCTCTCAGACATACAAGAGAAGAGAAGGTCCCTGCTCACTGCTTGTGGCCTAATCGGAGAAACAGGAGTAACTCGGGAAATGCCAGCCACAATGACAGCGGGCTGCTAGTTCATGGGTAGCACAGGTCAGAGGGGATCGCTGGGGGCTGGAGGGCTCAGATTCAGCAGGGTCTTGGGCCCCCTCAGGGGAGGCGGGCAGCTTGGGTCTTCGCCCTGGTTCCTCTTCCCTGGGTGGGTGAGGAACCAGCATCTTGTGGATCAGGGCTTCTGAGACCCTCGCTGCCCCCGACAGCCCCTCCATTCTTGACCGGGCATTCTGGTGGGCAGTTACTCTGTAGCCAGCTCCATGTCGTTCTACGCAGACACCAGGCTACAGAACTAGGGCACGAGGATGCACACTGAAGAGGCGGTCGGGTCTGCAGTGCGGGCCTTGGAGCTGGGAAGGCCTGGGTTCAGGGCTGGCCATGACTGTGGGCAAGTCACTGAGCCTCTGGGCAACATGCAGAATGTTTCTGGCTGCAACGCAGAAGACCTCCCATCAGAAAGTGCTGAAAGCAGCCAGGGAGCTGGTAGGTTAGTGCTCTCCACTAATTTCCACAAAGGGAATTCTCCAAACCAGTGCAATGCCAGGGCCTGCAGCAAAATAAGCAAGTGCCCCAACTGCACTGAAAGTAACCTCCTCTGTCCTCGAAAAGAGCGCCTTTCTGGCCCGATTTGTGGGGCCTTTTGGATCCTAGGCTCTGCAGGGAGCCTCGCTCCCCAAGGCTGCAGCAGCCTCGGGCCCACTGGTTGGCCATCCCACTTCCCAAGCAGCCGTGGCCCTGCCACGTTAGGTCTGCCGAGGACTGGGGTCCCAAACCCCTCCCTAAAATACCCTCACCTGAGTGGCCCAGGGTGCCTGCCCTGCCCACCTCTGCAGGGAGCTCTGGGACGCCGTCGCCTTGTGTTCTCGGCTCTAGGGCTCAGAGGGGGAGATAGCGGGCCTGACTTCAGACCTTCGATCCAGGTTTTGCCAGGACGGGAGATCTAACCCGGCTGCCATGCCATTATTCCAAAAACCTTCACCGCCACGAGGGGCAAATGAAGAAGTCTGCTTTCTTCATGGAACTTACGGCCTAACGGGAACAATGACAGACAGGATCTGGTGCATAAATACGTGTGGGCCATGACAGTCCATCAAGATGGGGCAGTCGGATTTTGTTGGTAGCTTAGAGCACATGGGGACTTGGGACCAGTCAGGAAGAGCATCTTCTAGAAGCCATTCCTTCTGCCCTGTGTTTTCCTGTTTTCAGACTCCTCCTGGTTAAGGAGTCAACTAGGTTTCCTGAGTCCAGGCCATCAGGATAAAGCTGCACTTCGCATCCTCACCGCTGGCCTACATTGAAAAGAGCCCCAAGAAAAAGGGCTTGGACCCTTTCTGTCACTCCCAAGAATATCTTACAGAGCCCGGAGTCTTGAGTCCAAGACCCACCATAGAGGAGAGACAAGGCTCAAATGCACAGCCCCGACCTCAGAGCGCTTACACTTTTAGCAGAAGCTTCAGGACACAGGAAATGAATAGGACCCCCGGGACCTCTGCAATGACGTGGTCCAACCCTCTTTTATAGAAGAGGCAGGGAAAGGAGAAGTGACTTATGCACATACAGGCCGAAAGATTCAAGCCCCAAGTTGGAAGACAGTTCCTGTGTCACCCAAGTCTACTGTAATCTTTCTTCTCTCTCTAGAAGACTTCTACCAGTCTCTCCTGTGACATGCTTGATCACCATGGGAGACATTCAAATGTTTTCTCAGTGAATTTTGTGCATGTGAATTTTGGTTTTAAAGTATATATACCCAAACCCCTCTTATGCCCAAATTCAAATATAACAGAATAAAGGCTTGTGGACTTTAGTTTTTGAAGGATCGTGTTTTTATTTTTGGTTTTTGTTTTGTTTTGTTTTTCCACTTAAATTGTCCCTGGTCACAAATTCTTGGAACATCAAGTATGAAGTTCAATGAAGGCAGCCACCAGCTGATGGACATGAACTCCTTCTAGCTCAACTTGTTCTAAGGGCTTGTTCTAACCCCTTGTCTATACTCAAAAGTAGACCTATGAATCCAGACAAAAGTTTAGCAAATTTAAATCTCCTTTACATAGTGACTTGAAGCTAAAAATTAGCCTGTTAAGAATATTCACTATATTATGTAATTTAATTTTTTAAAAAGTGATCAGATACTTACTGTGTACAAGGCACCATCCCAGGCCCTGAGGATCAGAGATTTAAAAAAAAAAATGGAATCCTGTAGTGGGATGAGAGATTTTGAAATGCAAAGGAAAGGAGATGATCTTCTACTCTGAGAGAATCTCAGCAATAATAATATTTAAAAGTTTGCAAAGTAATATCTCATTTGATCCCCACCACAACCCTGGGAAGTAGATGCTAGCTACGTAGAGTTGTTTGTCCTTGGTCCATGATATCAGGGAGGTGATGCCATGACATGCAAATGAGTTGGATTTAAGTAAGGGAGGGCTGGGTAAGGTCACCAGCCTCACTTTCCCTTCTAGAGCCTTCTGGGTTCAGTGGTCCAGTTAGAATGACTGGAGATGACCCTGAATGCAGTGGGAGACCTTGCCCTTTTTAAGCTAAGGTCTATAACAGGTCTCTGTTTGACTGAGGCTGTATCCATTCAGTGATTAAGTCTAGGTAAGAAATGAGGCCAAGACTCTCCAGCCAGGGGAAGTGATTTGCTATTAGCTCTTAAAGAGTCTGAGGCAGTCTTTGTCACTCCAGGTCCAGCTCTCTCCATTATGGCAGTGGAGACTCAAATTCAGATCTTAGCCTCAGACACTGATCCTGGGCAGGTCACTTAAGCTCCCTCTGCCTGGATTTCTTCATCTATAAAGTAGCAATGATGTACCTGCTTCCCGAGGTGGTTGTGAAGACCAGATGAGATATTTGGAAAACGCTTTCTGAAGCTTAAGGGGCTGTATCAATGTTAGCTGTCCTTACTAAAATGGAAAAGGCTTTGGTTCTTCCATCAAAAGATCTGGCTTCTGACCTTTGCTCTGCCACTGGCACACCTGTGACTTTGCACGAGCCATTTCTTTCTCTGCTCCTTTGTAAAGTGGCGGGAGCGAGACTAATGTTTAAGGCCCTTCCAACATTAAAATCTCTCACGGGGTGATCTGGCCCTTGTCTTTGGAGGATCCCCCTTAATCTGGTGGAAGAATCAGCCTGTGCCTCCGAAGAACGTCTGATTTGATGAGAAGTGAGCTACGTGCCCAAATACGATATCTCAAAGAAGCAGCCGTTCCCAAGTTCTCCTGGGGAATTGGAACAAGTGACACATCTGCATGTTGGGTTCCATCAGCAAACACCTTCCGAAGGAGCAAGTGTTGAGTTGGCTGGTGGGCTCCGGAGAGCAGAGACAATGGCTGGGCAGAAGCAGTGGTCCTCGTGCTGCCAGCATCCATCGATCACAATAGTCTGCAGTCCCCAGGAGCAGCTTCAGCCAATTCCTATAGTGGGTTTGTCTTTTGTCCTCATCTGCCACCCCTGCTTCCCTGCTCCCTTCCCTAGAGAAGGACCTGCTCCTAGCCTGGCAGGTTCTGGGACCTGATGAGCTCATCCAGCTGCTATACCAAACGAGAGGAGCCTGGAGGATACAGACCAAAGGAATGAAGCTCTCCTGGCTGAGGTTTGGCGCTGGAGCTGGAGGCCCCACGAGGAAGATAATTTAGGGTGGAGGAAGCTTTTAGAAGCCCTCCAGGGATGCCATGCCGGTGACTGTCTGGGCTAATGGAGGACTTTCTGGTTGACATTTAGCACTCCTGAGGGGTACAGTGGCATAAGGTCAGGGGATCACTGTTCAGCATCTTCAGCTTTGCAGGATAATGCACCCTGCAGTCCACCTAGGAACATTGCTGTCTGCTATTAAAAAAAAAAAAAAAAAAAAAAGTGTCTGGAGGACACTTCCCAGGCTTTATCTCATGTTCTAGCACCTCAGTGTTTCATTGGTGATTTTAGTGTCAAAGTTCTACCTGCTTACATAGGTGACATTCAGTATATTCCCTCAATGCTAATAGTCTGGCTGTATTGGGGATGAGAAGCCACTAACAGAGACAAAATCCATTCATTTATCAAGTACTTATCGATATCTGTTGCTCTTCAGTCATTTCAGTCTTGTCCCATTCTCAGTGACCCCATTCAGGATTTTCTTGGCAAAGATACTGGAGTGATTTCCCATTACTTTCTTCAGCCTATTTTACAGATGAGAACTGAGAGAAACAGGGCAATCCTGAGTCACACAGTTAGTGTCTGAGACCAGATCTGAACTCATGAAAATGAGTCTGATTCCAAACCCAGTGCTTTAGTCACTGTGCCACCTCGATGCCCATTATTATTACTAATTATACATTACTGTGTGTTACAATACATATGTATTCTGGGCCCCCTCAAAAGTGAGCCCCTGAGAGCTGAATTTAGATTAATTTAGATTCAAACCATATGTTAAATCAGCATCTATTCAAAACCACCACTCAAGTGCTCTCTTTCCTCCACCCTTTCTGTCTCTCCCCCTTTCCTTTCTTCTCTCTTTCCCTCCCTCCTCTTCTCCCTCCCTCTCTCTCTTCTTTCTTTCTGTCCCTTTCTCTCCCTCCCTCTTTCTCTCTCTTTTTAAACCAGACCAAACCAGAGAACATACAGACATGAAGGCATTTAAAGAACAAGGTAAACAAAAAGGAAAATGTTCTCATTTCCATTGTATACATACCCACAGGTTCCCACACCATTGGTGGGATAACGAATCTCTCTTGGGTAAGGGAACACAGCCTGGACAACTCATGATACTGGGGTTGTATAGTGATACATTCATTATAGCCTTGGGAAGTAGGTGCTATTCTTACCCTCATTTTATAGATGAAGAAAACTGAGACAAACAAGTGACTTTCCCAGAGTCTCACAGCCTGTAAGTGTCTGAGGTGAGATATGAACTCGGGTCTTCCTGACTCCAGGCCCAAAGCTTTATCCACTGTGCTTCTGCTATCATCTGCTGAGCTGCATTCTCTGCTGAGATGCCATCTGCTTATGTTCTAAAAATGCTATGGCTCCACAACCTCTTCTGTCCAGGGGTGTTCACTATTGCTTTCAGAGATATTTTAACTTGTTTAAAGATCATAGATTTTAAAGCTGGAGGGTTCTCTGGAGGCCATCTAATTTAAATTTCTGATTTTACAGAGGAGGAAAGGAAACTCCCATAGTATTTAAGTCTGAGAGCTGTGACTTAAACTCATGTTCCATTACACCACAAAACTTCACTTTTGTGAGTCAGTCTATGGTCATACCCAGCCAGCATAGAAGCCTTTGGGTCAGATCTACATTTTGAATGTTTTTGCTTTTCTCTCCTTGCCAACCTGTCTGAGATTTGGCAGTTATCTATGTTGCAGTAGATAACATTGCTTTCAACTTCCTCATGACTGTGATAATTTATCCTAGGGGCATGGAAATTACTCTGAAACTTCACAAAGTAGAACTTGATGGGGTGGGATGAAGCTGGCAACGTTTGTCTTATATTCCTACAGTTTAAATTGCTGTTTTCCATACCCGTATTTATAGAATGTGTGCTATGTAGGCTGTCTTCTTGTACTGTACTCTGTTCCACATATGTGAGTCTTTTCTAAATAAGATGCATTACAATCTGCTTTGCTGTTACCTCCTAAGGACCACAGGCTTCTTCATCTGATTTATAACTGAAACGTCTTATATCTGTTGTCTTTCCCTATTAAAGGTCATATCCCTTAAGAACAGGGATTGTCTTGTTTTTCTGTTTATTTGTATCCTCAGTACCTAGCACAGAGCTTAGCACTTACCAGGTACTTAATCAGTATGTTCCCTCCTCCTTTTCTTTTGAACCAGACAGGTAGTTTTTCCTATTGTTTTCCCTCCAGAAAAGTCTTGTGTAGAACTAGATGTATAGCAGGAACTCAGTAAATATGAGATGGATTAGAATTTATTTGAATTGGTTGTCTTGTTCAGCTCTCAGCTCACCATTATTAAAACCTCAGAGAAACTGGTATGGAAATTGCTCTGAGCTATCACCTAAACTATGGAGGTCCAGGAAGGGCTAGGGCAGGTATTGGAAGTAAAGAAATCTGTTTAAAATAAATAAATATTTATTGAGTAGCTGCCAAGTACTGGAAGTCAATGAATGAAGTGGGCCAGATCTGGCCAGCTCTACCTGGGCTGGTAGATTAGATTAGTAAATGGAACAAAGTGAGGCACTCATAGTCCATCTAACAGTTAACCAAAGGAAGTTTACATAGCCATGAGCAGGGAAGGACATTCCCAGGAGGAAAAAGATAGCCATCAAGATAGTCTGGATTCTGTTGAACAAAGCTTTTCTGCTGGTGCTCATCATGTAGCCAAAAGGAGAAGCTCCAGCCCTCTGTGCCCTGGATGTTTCTGTACTCAGGTGAGTAATCACCTATTCTTCCTCTACAAGAATGGCTCTTTTAAAACCCTAGTGCTTAGTTGATTTTGTCAAGTATTTTAACATAATTAACATGTAGTAGACTTCCTGCCATCTATGGAGGAGTGGGGGGGGGAGGATTTGTAACAGAAAACTTTGCAAGGGTCAATGTTGAAAAATTACCCATACATATATTTTGCAAATAAAAAGCTTTAATTAAAAAAATAATAAAACCCCAGTGCTTACAACCATATTTGGGGGAATTCCCTGCAGTCTTGAGTGAGGTTCTGTGAGAGACATGGCCCTCAGGAATGCTAATTTTAAGTGAGGAGACATGGACCCTGCTCTATCTATTGTGGGGAATTGAGATTCTTCAGGTCTTTTTTTTTCAGGTCCTTTTTTTTTTTTTTTTTTTTTTTAAAGCAAGGACTGATATGAAACCTGTGGAGACTAGCAATAGAATAGAGGCTCCCGTGGTATTCTGGACACTCCTCCATTTTGATGACCAATTAACTTTGTTTAAACACACACAGCCTGGGAGAACCCTTATCTCTGGGGAAGACGAACAAATTTACCTGGGTCTCAGCCTCAACTCTCCAGCTCCTATGTTGTCTATCTCCAGCTTAATGTCTTTGAACTCAATGGGTCACAAACTAGAGATTTCAATCCTCCACCTCCCCAATTTTCTCCTCTGGCTTTCTCAGTTTCTATTGATTACATCACTCAGAATACCAAGGTTGAAAATCTTTTGTTTGATTCATTTTTCTCTTTTGTTCCCTTTATTTAATCTGTCAGGATGTTCTCCAATCCAGTTTTCTTTCAGTGTTTTTTGTATCAATCCATTCTTTTTCACCCTATCAGCCTTTCTTTTATCACAGCATCAGAGAATTGCAAACAAACAAAAAACCTTTAGAAATCACCCAATCCAACTCCCTCAATTTAAAGATAAAGGAATGAGAGGTTAGAGAAGATGAACTAGCTTATGCTGGTAAGGAGCAAACCAGGATCAAAACTCGGGTTTTATGACCATCTAGCATCATACTTCTCACATCTGGCTTAGATTAGAATATTACTTCTAATCTCTGCCTCTAATCCATCCCACATAATTCTACCAAAATAATTTTCATAAAACACCACTTCAATCATCACTTTCTTGTTCAGAAAACTATAATGGCTCCCTGTTATAGTCAGGTAAACAAACATTTGTTAAACTTTATGTGCCAGGGAAGCTACGTGGTGCATTGGATAAAGCACTGGGCTTAGAATCAGGCAGACTCATTCTGGAATTTAAATCCAGTCTCGGACACATATTAGTTAGTGACCCTGGACAAATCACTTACTCCTGTTTGCCTCAATTTCCTCATCTGTAAAATGAGCTAGACAAGGAAATGGCAAACCACTCCAATATCTTCGCCAATAGAATCCCAAATGGGATCATGAAGAGTCGTGACTAAAGCAACTCAACAAAACAACAGCAACTATGTGCCAGACACTGATAAGTACTAGTGATATAAATACAAGCAGAAAGAAAGCAGTTCTTGCCCTCAAGAAACTTACATTCTAATAGGAGAAAACATCATAAAATGGAGCTGAAAAGGAGGAAAGGGAGATGAGGGTACTCTAACAATGACATTGTAGAGAAAGTCCAATATGGAGAATAAAAAACATGGGCATCCTTCTTAAAAGGAAATTTATGAGAGGAACTAGCTAATGAGAAGGATAGGCCACAGAACTGAGGGTAATCCTAATGTGTGAAGTCCAGGGGTACAATGGGTTTCCAGGGTAAAGAGGTGTTTGGAAGAATTTTTTTTTAATTTTATTTGCATAACATGTGTGGATAGTTCTTCAACAATAACCCTTACATAGCTTTCTATTACAAATTTTTCCCCCCAACTCCCCACCCCTCCCCTAGATGGCAGGAAGTCCACTACATGTTAATTATGTTAAAATATTGGCAAATTGAATATATGTATACATATTTCCAAACTTATCATTGTTGTGCAAGAAAAATCTTATCTACACAAACGATATATCAGATAAAGGAAACACAATGTAAGCAAACATCAATCAAGGAGTATGAGAACGTTATGTTGTGGTCCACATTTCGCATCCCTCTCTCTGGGTGTATATGGCTTTCTTCAGTGAACAATTGGAGGTGGTTTGAAGCATTTCATTGTTGAGGAGAGCCATGTCCATCAGAATTGATCGTCATATAGTACTGTTGTTGCCGTGTATAATGATCTCCTGGTTCTGCTCATTTCACTCAGCATCAGTTCATGTAAGTCTCTCCAAGCCTCTCTGAAATCATCTGGCTGGTCATTTCTTACAGAACAATAATATTCCATAATATTCATATACCATAATTTATTCAGCCATTCTCCAATTGAAGGGCATCTATTCAATATCCAGTTTCTAGCCACTACAAAAAGGGCTGCCACAAACATTCTTGCACATGTGGGGCCCTTTCCTTCCTTTATGATTGTTTTGGGATATAAGCCCAATAGAAATGCTACTGGGTCAAAGGGTATGCACAGTTTGATGACTTTTTGAGCGTAGCTCCAAATTGTTCTCCAGAATGGCTGTATCCGTTCACAGCTCCACCAACAATGCATCAGTGTCCCAGCCCTCCCACATCCCCTCCCAACATTCATCATTAACTTTTCCTGTCATTTTAGCCAATCTGACAGGTGTGTAGTGGTACCTCAGGGTTGTCTTGATTTACATTTCTCTGATCAATAGTGATTTGGAGCACCTTTTCATATGACTATAAATAGTTTTAATTTCATCCTCTGAAAATTGTCTGTTCATATCCTTTGACCATTTATTGATTGGAGAATGGCTTGAATTTTTATAAATATGGACAGTTCTCTATATATTTTAGAGATGAGACCTTTATCAGAACCCTTAAATGTAAAGATGATTTCCCAATTTATTGCTTCCCTCCTAATCTTGTCTGCATTGATTTTGTTTGTACAAAAACTTTTTAACTTAATATAGTCAAAGTTATCTATCTGATTTTCAATTAAGAGTTCCAGTTCTTCTTTGGACATAAATTTATTCCATCTCCATAGGTCTGAGAGGTAAACTAACTATATTACGTTCCTCTAATTTACTTATAGTATCACTCTTTATATCTGGATCATGAACCCATTTAGATCTTATCTTGGTATGTGGTGTTAGATGTGGGTCAAGCCCTAATTTCTTCCACACTGGTTTCCAGTTTTCCCAGCAGTTTTTGTCAAATAGTGAATACTTATCCCAAGAGCTGGGGTCTTTGGGTTTATCAAACACTAAATTGCTAACTTTATTACCTAGCTTGTCCTGATATCCTATCCTATGCCACTGATCGACTGCTCTATTTCTCAGCCAGTTTTAAAAAAAAAAAAAAAAAAAACTCTCTCTCTCTCTCTCTCTCTCTCTCTCTCTCTCTCTCTCTCTCTGTATGTTAATTTCTAAACTCCTTTCTTTGGTATTCTAGTTTTTCCCTCCATTCATATCTGTCAGTTCTTAATTTCCTGATAGATTTATTTTCTTATCAGTCAATATGGTATCATTCAATCAGTAAACAATTAGTGAATGTTTTCCTGTGCTCCAACCCTGTATTAGCCACCAGTGAAGAGAAGAGATAGACAACAATCCTTTGTCCTCAGAGGGCTGACAATACAAAGCAATATGAAAATATTTGCGATATTTCAATTCTCTGAGGACTTTTTTGGTAGAGCTCATCATCCAGTGATGCAGTTCTGTCCCCTCTCCATCTTGGGAGCCATTCTTCAAGAACTGCTCAGATACTCAAATGAATGGATTTGTAAAATCATTGATATAAATGTGTGTTCCTTCTATCCCTTTTCTGTCTACTCATCTTGGAGGGCTTTTGTTCCTGTCCCGGAATAAGTTTGCCAACTATCCAACATGGAATGGAAAAATCCTTTCTTTCTACTGATAATCCTGAGGAAACCAGTGGAAGACACATCATCATCCTTTCTGGCTCCATAACCAGCCCATCTTTTTCTTTCATCTATTTCCTTAAAGGCATCTTTTACTACATCCCTCTCTCCCCCACCAATTGTCCATTTGTTAGATGTTGCAGTTTGTTCCTATCCACCATGTTCCTCTCCATTGCTCTCTGTGGGAAGATGTTCTTTTTCTTCTGAGGTTGTTGGATCCCATGTCTTAAAGCCACACAATAATACCAACAGACTATGGGTACTCAATCAATTAAATGGACTTATGTATTATTTCAAAGAGAATTTGGGACTTATTAAAGGAATTTTATAGTTTTCTGAAGGCAATTTGATTTACTTTCCTACTGTCATTTAATGTTCATTTCTGTCCATTTGTACCATGTCAAATACACATACTACCCAGAGAAGAACTACAGGTTGTCCATCCAAATGCATGTGACAGACATCATCAAATGGTCATTCCTCAGTAAACACATAAACACAAACTCACTTGAGTGGTGATGGATTTTTTTCTAGGAGACTCAGCAGTGTTTTGGGGCTTGAAGTAACCAGTTTATAATGTAATCTGAAAACAAGATTGAGAACTAGAATAGCTGAAAAATTCATCACCCATAGGTCAATCTGGTGATCTTTCTCAACTTGCTTAAGCTGGTCCATAGACAACAGACCATCACCAGACCTATCCTGCAAGCTATTCTACCTTGGTGGATATGCTGACATAGTGATTCAGTCATCACCACACCCTGATGAGGAATTGCTGAGGACTTTAATGGAGGAGAGGGAATGAAAGAATGGGCAAATGCAGACCAGGATCATTAAATGCTGAAAAGAATATTTTCTGAAGAATATACCACAGATGGTACAGAACTTCAGAAAGAGGGATTTCGGTGAGATTGAAGATGATGTCAGGGAGCTATTTTCTAAAGTTTTTTATATGTTTATTTTGTTTCTTTAACCAGTTTGTGAGCTTTTTGAGGACATATCTTATAAGCCTCTGTATTTCTGTACTCAGTAAATATTTGTTTACTAATTGAATCATGTTAGGGATGTTGAAGCCCTGCCAATCACAACTCCATGCATTAAGACACTGATTTACTAAGATTCTCTATTTACTATTCCCTGCCTCTATCCACACCCCCATGAGCTTCAGGCCTCTGATTATATTTAAAGAAAAGAAGGGGGGCAGCTAGGTGGTGCAGTGGATAGAGCACCAGCCCTGAAGTCAGGAGGACCTGAGTTCAAATCTGATCTCAGACACTTCCTGGCTGTGTGACCCTGGGCAAGTCACTTAACCCCAATTGCCTTAGCAAAAAAAAGCAAAAAAAAAAAAAAAAAAAAAAAGGAACCTGGGAGTCAAAGCAAATGCTTTATTAGATGGAACAAGCCTGGGTCCTGAGGACCCTTTTTAGCTGGAGGACAGAACATGGTCTTTCTCCTGTAATTTGGGCTCAGGGAAGCCCAGATGGGGACAAGTCTTGCTGTGTCCTAGACCTTGGCCTTAAGAGAGGAAAGTCTGAAGTCTTTCCTCATCATTCTACTTTTCAAACTACCCCCTTGGCAAAAAGCTTCCTCTATTGTAATGGTGAAGGCTTCTAGGTAGGTCATTTAGTTGGCAGTTCTTGGGCCACAAGCAGGACTAGATAGCTCCACTAGAGTCCCCATTGGCTGAGGTGACCTAAAAAATTCTCCTAGGGTGGAAGCCCTTGCTTCTTCCTGTCTGACTTCACCCCCACCTAAAGGCCAATAGAGAAAAGTCTTCTCTACCATTTCCCCCTCATCTGAACTCATTACCATTCCTGCCTTAGAATTCAGCCACTCCAATCTACCTAAATTTAAGTCAGTTTGGGAATTTTGCTTCTGGCCTCTTGGAATTCCTAATTTCCTTCAAGATTTAACTTGAAGTCACCAACTGCAGGTAGCCTTTTAGGATCCCCAAACTAGTACAGACTGCTTCCTTCCCCCAACCTTTGTATTTCCTCATCTGTGTACCTCTCCTGGGTCCCAAATAGAATGTAAGCTTCTTGAGGGTAGAGATCATTTCTCTGTTTAATATCTACCAAAATGCCTGACAATCAGAGATAGAAAGGAGTGGCCTTAGATTTTTTTTGGGATAAGGGAATTTTAGGTGAGGAAAGTCCACTGTTAATGCACATCTGCAACTTAGCTTCAACTTACTCTTAGAACTGTGGTTCTTAGCTATTTTTGTATCATGGAAGATGTCTTATAGCAATGTGGTGAGGCCTATGGACCCCTTCTCAGAATCATGCCCTTAATACTTGAAGGGAATGCTAAATTTCAGTTAAGAGGCTGGTGAAAATAAAGATGTAATTTTTCCCTCCATCCAAGTTCATGGCTTCTCTCCCCTGAAATCCATCTCCAAGTAGCTTGCAGACCGTAGCTCAAGACCCTTGACTTAGCAAGTTGCCTACAGTCCTGAAAGGTTAAGTGATTTGCCCAGTCAGAGAGGGACTGAAACCAGATCTTCAGGCTTCAAAATCAATTCTCTATCCACTATCTCCCTCTCACATATCGGGACAGTAGGTGCTTCATAAGAGCTTGAAGTATTGAAATAGAGAATATGAGGAGGCTAGGAGGACTATTAATGAATGATAAAGTTAGCTTGGCACAGTATTAAAGTCCCTGCCCCAGAAAAGGCAGACCCTTGGCTGGTCTGGCCACGGAAACCCCAGGCTCAGCCCAGTGCCTGGCACACCCGCCTGGGCCCATCCAGAGGCAGGCCTGCTTCTATCTGCTTCCTTTTAGTTGTCTTTTTTTTTTTTTTTTTTTTTTTTTTTTCTTCCCTTGAGGCACCAACTAGCTGCTCCTTTTAGGATTTTTTTTTTTTTTTTTTTTGCTTTTTGCTGAGGCAATTGGGGTTAAGTGACTTGCCCAGGTCACACAGCTAGGGAATGTTAAGTGTCTGAGATCACATTTGAACTCGGGTCCTCCTGACTTCAGGGCTGGTGCTCTATCCACTGCCACACCTAGCTGCCCCGCTTCCTTTTAGTTTAAAGGCTAATCAGAACCCTTGATGCGATAGGGTGGTCAGGATCCCTCTTTGTCTTGGAAGAGGGGTGGAAGAGGGAGAAGGAAGAGAATAAATGTCCTTTCCTTGCGTTCAGCTGGTGGCTGAGACTCAGAGTGATGGGGTTCAGCTTTAAGAGATCAGTTCCCTTCCTATGCCCTCCTTCCAATTTGATGCCAAGCTTCTCCTCTTAATGTAGGACATCAGACCTCTTTTCTGATCTCCACAGCATTTACTATCTACGTATCATTGGCATTTATACTATCATTCATCCAAATCAGCATTTATTAAGCGCCAACTTTGTGCACTGTTCCGAACAAGGCAATGCTGATATAAGGATGAAAGTGGGCACAGGACTTTGTGTTCAAATGTCTTACAATCTAGAAGGTGGTTTAAAGCCGACGTGTGCAGATTTAGAGTTGGAAGGGAACCTTCTGAAGGGTGCCCAGTCCAGGGTCATAAGTTTTTAGAAGAAACTGAGTTTCAGCCACATCTAGAAGTACCTCTCATATTATGGTTTGTTATCTGAAGACCATCTTTGTACGTTCCTGGTAAATGCAATATATCTCACTTAACAGAACTTTATGTTGCTGTTGTTCAACTCAAACATTAAGCGCCAACTACGTGCAGGGGGCCATGCCAGACCTAATGTCTACAAAGATGAAAGCATAGTCCCTGCCCTCGTTTACCAAAGAGGAAGGACCGAATGGAGACCAAAGATTTTGAGCTGCACGAGTTCTTGAAGGTCGTCAGTTTACAGCCTAAGAAACTGAGGCCCTTATCACAACTGACTGTCTCACACAAAGGCGGGTTCGCTCAGACTTCGCGGGCTGGACTACGTTCTCGCAGGCTACCCTGGCCCAGCCATGAGCAGCCTGGCCTCATTCACGGTTCTGATTGGTTCCGCTGACCACCGGAGCTGGGTTAGCTGGGCCCCAGCCGCGCCCTACCCTCCTGAAGAGACCCGGGCCGCGGGAAGCCCCACCAGATCGCGACCCCAGAGCAAATCTTAATTTGGGAAGGGGGGGAGTGGTGCAGCGCGGAAAGGGGAGGGGAAAACGACGGCGAGGGCGGGCTCTGGGTGACGTTAGCCACGCGCGGACCTATCGTGCGTGGGGGGCGTTCCCACCCATTCAGGACTCCTCGCCTGGGCTTTGAGGGTATGTGAACAGCTGCTTTCCATTCAGTCCCCCCCCAAAATCGGGTATTTCGGGGGTGTGGTGTCCAGGTCGCGGGGGCGCGAGGCGTGCAGGAGGGGCGAAGGCCGGACGAAGCTGAGCGCTAGGGGCAGCGGGCGGGCTGGGCCTCACGCCCGGGCTGGCGGGGCAAAGGGTGGGGGTCGCCGGTTCCTCCGGGATTCCCTGCCCGCCTCCCGGGGGGCTGGAGGCGTCTGCCTTCCAAGGCCGGGCGTGGCTCCCTTAAGGGTTTGCTGCTCTGGCGGCCCGAGAACTTGGCCGAGGGCTGGGGGGGGGGGTTCAGCCGGCGTGCACAGAGAGCCCCGGGGCTATTCGGGGTCGCGGACGCTCGTGGGCCCAGCAGCTCACGAGCAGGACTTCCCGGTCCCTCCGCCTGAACGGCCGGACGCCCTGAGCCTATTCCCGGGAGCAGTCCGGGCAAGCAGGCGGGCGTCCATCCCGCTCCACGTCCGAAGCCGCCGGGCCCGCGTTCGGCCATCGGACTCGGGGCGCGTCCCGCGAGGACGCCCGGGGAGTGGGGGGAAGCGGGGGCGGGCGCGGGGCAGCGGAGGCAGGAAAGGGGGCGGTGAAGGTCGGGAGCGAGCGGGCAGAGCCGACTCTACACGCTCAGACTCGGGAAGAGGAAATGCATCAGCGCGCGGGGGGAGGAGCCGGAGGGGGAGGGGCGCTGTCAGCTGGGCGCCGCTGCGGCCGGCCCGCGGGGGGCGGGACCGCCGGCCCGGCGGGCTCGAGGAGGGGGGTAGAGGGGGAAGGGAGGCCTCGCTTCCTCCACGCCTGGGCCGGGCCTGTTTACAACCTGTTCTGGCGTTGGCTTGGGCAACCGGGGTCGCGCAGGAGGCGGGGCCGCTTCTTTCCTCCTCCCATTCCGACTAAAAGCGTAACCCCGCCCCCTCTTGTTTCCTATTGACTGCGAACGACTCCATTTTCCCCCTCTTGGTGCTCTATTGGTTCTCGCTCCTCCCCTCTTCGAACCCCGCCTATCGAAAAGCCTGGCTCTAGTTCAAGTTGCTAGGTTCCCCCCCCCCAGCCCGGGAAGCTGGATGAGTTAAGGCTAGAAAGACTCAAAAGTTGAAGTGGATTGGCTAATAGGGTGGCCCGCCTACCTGCGGGAGGAGGGGGCGTGAGGAAGGGTAGGGTGTGCCCCCCCTTGCAGTCCCACACGTGGGAGTCCCGCCCCGTGCCTCCCTCCCGGAAGTCGAGCGCTCTGCATCCTCGGGGTTGGAATTAGGCTGGGCCTGCTTGGGCCGGGATTGCCACCCGAAACCCTACGATGCGGAGCCCAGGGCTTGCTTTCTGATAGGGCTGAAGCTGGTAGCGTCCGGCCGAGCTGGGGGCTCGTGGGAGTGGATTCTGGGATGCGGGGAGACGAGGGCTCCACTTTGCGCCCCAATTCCCTCCTGGCCCTGAGCCCGGCCTCGCTGTGGGTTCTTTTTCTCTGGCCGGTGTGTCCAGAGCGGTCGCGGCCAGCCGAGGCATCTTCGCCAGCCGCAGATTGGGAGCGCCCGGAGGAAAGCTTAAGAATCTTTGCGGATTCTGGGCTCGGCCTTGGTTTTCAAGCCTCCTTCCTTCCGGGCCGGCTCCCGCCTCGGCGGCCCGGGATGCTCCTGGCCACCTGTTGGGAGTTCTGGCCGAGAGTTGAGGTTTGTCCCGACGCGCTCCGAGCCTTAGCAGCTGGGAGCAGTGCAGAGAGTCAGAGCACACCTGTTGGCAGCGCACGTGTCAGAACTTCTAGGCTTAGAGAGCCGAACTCTGGGGAGGGGTGCAGGGCGGGACCCAGCAGGACCTGAACCCGCTGAAAGCGAGCCCGGTTCCTGGATTTCCTTGTTGG
>JAJPUD010024217.1:0-18998 GCA_023553655.1 Myrmecobius fasciatus | reverse complement strand
AAGAGGGGGAGGGAGAGGAGGAAGAAAAAGGAGGAGGAAGAGGAGGAGGCGGGGAGGAGGAGGGAGAGGAGGAAGAAAGAGACAAAGGAGGAAGAAGAGGAAGGGAGGAAGAGGAGGAAGAAAAAGAAAAAGGAGGAAGAGGAAGGGAGGAAGAGGGGGAGGGAGAGGAGGGAGAAAAAGAGAAAAAGGAGGAAGGGAGGAAGAGGGGGAGGTGGGGAGGAGGAGGGAGGAAGAAAAAGAGGAAAAGGAGGAAGAAGAGGAAGGGAGGAAGAGGAGGAGGGAGAGGAGGGAGAAAAAGAGAAAAAGGAGGCAGAGGAGGAGGGGAGGAAGAGGGGGAGGAGGAAGAGGAGGAGATGGATGGCTAGGAGGAGGAGGAGGCGGAGAGTCCCTGTCTCTGTCTCCTCTGTCCTTCCTTCTGGCCGGGCTCCCTCTGACCTCGCGTTCTCTTCCTTTCCCAGGGTCCCGCGGGTCCTTCTGGTCCTCCTGGCAAAGATGGTCGCCCCGGGCACGCGGGTGCCGTCGGGCCTGCCGGTCTGCGTGGCTCTCAGGGCAGTCAAGGCCCCGCTGTAAGTGACCTTTGGGTAGTGGGGACCCGGGCCCAAGCCAGTCACAAGAGGAGGGGGAGGAGCGGTCCCCGTGTCAGGGCACACGGCTGGCCACAGGGAAAGCCCAGGGCCGTCCTCAGCAGCCTTGGCTGGCCGTCTGGCGCCTTGGGACGCCCTTCCCCCGTAAGGCCCCGGAGGCCGCGGGACCCCCGGCAAGGGCCCCAGGTGCTGACCGGATGTTGGGCCTGAGCCTTCGGAGCTCGTGGAGGCTGACGCTTGACCCCGAGATCTGCCCCCCATGAGCCACCCCTTTAGTTCCCAGGGCTCTCGGAGCCCGGCTGCTGCCATGGCAGGAGTGGCGGGGGCTGGGAGGCAGACATGGTTTGGGTCGTCCGGGTGAGGGGCGCCCTTTGCTCGGTGCTGACTTTCCCCTCGCTCTCCGCAGGGTCCCCCCGGCCCCCCCGGCCTGCCCGGTCCCCCCGGCCCCAGCGGCGGCGGCTACGACTTCGGTTATGACGGCGATTTCTACCGGGCTGACCAGCCCCGCGCTCAGGCTTCCCTGCGCCCCAAGGACTACGAAGTGGACGCTACGCTGAAGTCCCTCAACAACCAGATCGAGACCATCCTCAGCCCAGAAGGCTCCAAGAAGAACCCTGCCCGAACCTGCCGGGACCTGAGGCTCAGCCACCCAGAATGGAGCAGCGGTGAGTGGGCCCGGGAGCCCTGCCCAGCCCCCGCCCTGCTCCTGGGGAAGGGGCACCTCGGGTGCCTGTCACAGCCGGCTCCCAGCCCCCGCCCTGCTCCGGGGAAGGGTCCACTGCCAATTGCCATGACTGCTCCGGGCTCTGCCCCCCGGGGGGCCCATAGGGCTCCCCTTTGTAAGGCACTCCCAGGCTTGGGGCGGCCTGGCCACTGCATCTCTGAGGAGCCAGGCCCTGAAGGCCCCGGGCACACGGCGAGCCAGCCCGCGGTTCCGGCCCCTGGCCCTTGGCCGGCTGTCCCCCGGGCTGACGGCAGCTCGCCCTGCTCTGACCTTCGGCAGGCTTGTACTGGATCGACCCCAACCAGGGCTGCACCATGGATGCCATCAAAGTGTACTGTGACTTCTCCACGGGGGAGACCTGCATCCGCGCCCAGCCTGAGGACATCCCTGCCAAGGCCTGGTACAACCACAGGAACCCCCAGGTCCAGAAGCACGTGTGGTACGGGGAGACCCTCAACGGCGGCACCCAGGTGAGGCTCCCCACGCTGACACTGGTCCTCTGCAAGGGCTCCCCTCCTAAGCGGGGTCCTCCTGGGGCACCCCACAAATCCAGCCCCCGGGCATCCGTTTCAAGGTCTCGGGGGACACGGGATCCTACAGAGACCATTGCGGAGGGGGAACGACCCGCTGAATGTCAGTGGACCTCGTACAACTCGAGCCTGGCACCCTGAGGGGTACCCAGAAAATATAGGGGTCACCTCAGAGACTCCCGCTCCCCAGGCAGCCCTCTGGCCCACAGAGTCTCCCAAGGGTAACACCGGTCCCTTCCTTCCCGAGGCTCCTGCAGCCCCAAGCTGAGCCCGAGGGCTTGTGCCCGAGAATGGGTCCGAGCGCCCTGGCGGCTCCTGACCGCCTTGGCGCTCTGCCCCCTTAGTTCGAGTACAACACGGAAGGGGTCACCTCCAAGGACATGGCCACCCAGCTGGCCTTCATGCGCCTGCTGGCCAACCACGCCTCCCAGAACATCACCTATCACTGCAAGAACAGCGTGGCTTACATGGACGCCGAGAGCGGTTCTCTGAAGAAGGCCGTCATCCTGCAGGGCTCCAACGACGTGGAGCTCACGGCCGAGGGCAACAGCCGCTTCACCTTCACCGTCCTGGAGGACGGCTGCTCCGTAAGTGCCCGGGGGGGGGGGGCTCAGCCTCGCCTGGGGAGGGGGCAGTCGGAGGGACAGCGGCTGCCCTGAGGGCGAGGGCGAGGGCGGCCGGACAAAGGGGGGAGCCGGGGGCCTCAGCAATCAGAGCTTCCTCTTGGGAATCGGAAAAAAATGGCGCGCACATTTAGGGTTAGAGGCCATTGCAAAGAAAGAGGCCGTGTCCCCCCTCAGAGCAGGAGGCAGCGTGTCCCCCTTAGAGCCCCTCGCAGCAGGAGGCGGCGTGTCCCCCCTCAGAGCAGGAGGCAGCGTGTCCCCCTTAGAGCCCCTCGCAGCAGGAGGCAGCGTGTCCCCCAGCAGAGCCGTGTCCCAGGGCTCTCCTCTGGCTGGGGCAGACCCCGGCGGCCTCTGGGCGCTGACTTCCTCCTCCTCCTCCTCCTCCTCCTCCTCCTCCTCTCCACACAGAGAAAGACCAACGAGTGGGGGAAGACGGTGATCGAGTACAGGACCAACAAGCCCTCGCGCCTGCCCTTCCTGGACATCGCGCCTTTGGACATTGGGGGCACAGACCAAGAGTTCCGTTTGCACATTGGCCCCGTCTGTTTCAAATAACGAACTCACACCAAACTTAGGAAAAGGAAAAAAGACTCCCCCCCCCGCCCCTCCCACCCACCCCACCCCCTTCTTCCTCCTTTTTGCCCAGAAATCTGACTCCTTCTGTTCCTTCTGCTCATCTCCTGCTTAACCTCCGGGCGACAGAGAAGGGTCAGGATCACGGAGCACCGTGCAATGCAGTGTCCTACAGGGTCCCTACCCCCCCCCCAAGGACTCGGAAGTGTCTCAACACCCCAACATCTTGTGGTGGGAAAGGTCCGCCTTTGTAAAGACCCGAAACCCAAACCGAAAATAAAGAATAAAAGCCAAACCGTGCGCACCCCTTGTGGCCTCTGAGTGTCTTCCACAGAGGGCAGTCTCAAAGCCCGACTTCCAAAGGTGTAACCTACCTCAGGCACCCCGGGAAGGTGCTCCCCACCCCAGGTGCTGGGCAGAGGGCCCTCCTCCCCCTCACCCCAAGGTGCTAGTTTTGCGGACGTCAGAGCGTCTCGCGGATACTGGAAGCCTGGCGCTGGTGCTAAGGGACCCTGGAAGCCGCTGCTCTCTGCACTGTCTCTGTCCTGCTCCGGCCCGCTCGGGGGGCGGCCTCCATCCACGCCCGGCCCCCCCAAAGCGGGCAGCTCTTTTGCCCACCCCTGCCGCCCCGGCGCGCGTCCTTTCCCCCATCGCCCTCGTCCTCGTCGGGGGTCCCGAGGAGCCTCCTCCTCCTCCTCAGCAAGCCGAGAAAATGAAGTGTGCCTATTTTGTATATGTGAGATGTTTAAATAAATTGTGAGAAAACGAAATAAAGCATGTCCAGTGTTCCAAAGGAAAGCCCGGACTCGGTGAACTTCCTTGCTTCGGCGCGGCGCCCCTGTGAGTGAGCGCGGCAGCTGCCGTCGGGGGGCCCGGCCTCGGGCACTGCGGGGGGGGGCGGTGTCACCCCACGGGCCAGAGCCTCCAGCGGGCAGCGCCAATGGGCTTCCTCCCTCGCCTTGGACAGTGCTCCCCGAGTGTGTGTGTGTGTGTGTGTGTGTGTGTGTTTGTATGTGTGGTGGGGAAGGGGAGGAACACTTAGGGAACGGGGGGGGGCAGATCCCCCAAATGAGGGCACCTGGCCCCTCTCCTGTGACCCCTCGGGCTGGCTAGCACAGAGGTACAAGAGCAGGTAGGACTTGGGCCCCAAGGGGGGGGCTGGCAGGAGGCCAGGGGGAGTACGTGAAGTGCCCCCTCTGCCACCCCCGGGGCTGAGGCAGTGAGGCAGATTGGCTGCTGCCTGAGAGACAACAGAGATGGGGCAAGGGCAGAGAAGCCAGTCACCGCTCACAACAGCAGCCCTGGGGGGGAAGGGGGTCACTGACCACTTTCCTGAATCCCCCCAAAGTGAGAAGCATGGAGCTGGGCGTCTTCAGTCCCTGAGCTCCGCTTTGTCCTGAGGGCCAGGCCTTGTTGCCCCCTTCCTTCCGCCTGAGGAACCCCTCCCCTAAAAGGGCGGCTTCTGCATGGAAAAGCGGCCCCAATCTGGGCTGTGGAGAGGGCCCCCACAATTTGGGAGGAGCTGGGCTAAAGAAGCTCCCCTTACCTCCCGGCGCCAGAGAAGACTCCTCTCATCCAAGCTATGTCACCCAGCGGCAGAAATTCGGGTGAAGTCAAGCGGCAGCAAGGGCCCCTGGAGCCCAAAGGCCTCCCCCAGCCCCAGCCCACCCACCGGCATCCCGACACGGCCGCTACCTCCAGCCCTTTTCTGAGCGCTAGCACTCACGGGCTAGGAGATCCCTCCCGGAAAATGTAGCCCAGAAGTCGTCCCACATATGGGGTGCTGGGCAAGGGGCAGTTGGCCCTGTGCTGTGGCGCGCCATCCCACTGCCCTTGGCCAGCCAGGACCACTCTCCCCAAGCCCAGTAACTGTTGGAAGGCACAAGTTAAGACTGTGGAGACAAAAGGGAGAAGTGGAGGAAATATGGGGAGCAAGAGGCTTGCAGGGGATCCACCCCAAGCTGGCACCAAGTGCCGGGAATTTCAGAATCCGGGAAAGCCCAGCGAGGGATGGCGGGAGCAAAGCGGCGGAGACAGAGACCTCCTCCAGGCCCCCTCCGAGGGCCCCTTACACTCTCAGATCTGGAAGAGGACTCTCAGTGGCTGAAGAAACCCAGGACCAGAGAGGGCTCGAGTCCGTGGGAGAGCGCCTCAGCCGCCCATGGTGTCCCAGCCCGCTTAAGCCGCCCAGGAAGCTGGCCACGCGAGCATTCTCCCTCTCCACGCTCCACAATCCATCCTGCCTGGATGGTGGGGGGCACCCGGAGGTTGGTGAGGTGGCTGAGGGGACCAGCCTTTTCTCATCCCCCCATCCCTGCCCGCAGATTCCCTGGGCTCACACCCCACTTTAAATCCAAGCCAGAATCTGGCCCCAGAGACCATCAGCCCCCAAGGCCTTGGAGGCCATTGGCTCTGGGGATGTTTATTTTGCACACTGGGCCCCTCAGAGGGCCGAGTATAGACCGGCCCTCTATGCCCTGCACAGCTAGAGAAGATTTCAGTCAGGACCATGGACAGGGGTCGGCCCTACCCCATCCCTGATCTCCCTAACCCTGGGCAGCTCCTGAGCAGCCAGACCCTCCTTTTCATCGTAGGATGAATCCCCTTGGCAGATCTCTGCACCTGAAGGAGCAGCTCGATCATATCAGATAAAAAGGATGCCAGGGGCATTCACACCCACCAGGACAACCTCATTCTCCCCGGGTCCTGTGGCCTGCCTGGGTCTGCTGAGAACAGTATCAGTGTGACACCCAGTGCTGGTGCATTTGGAGTCATCACCGGAAACAACCCTTGGGCTGCATGGGACCGTGCCAAGCCTGGCTTGGCATTCTACAGGGCAGCAATTGAGACAGAGGGGTTGGGAGGCCCCCAAGAGTAGAAAACAGAAGAGAGGACTCAGCAGAAGAAAAAAACAGAAGAGAGGAAAAGAGGGGGCTTCCAAATAGCCTCCATTATTTTTTCAGGGCACTATGAGGCAAGGGTCTTTGCAGAGAGTGGGGGAAGGATATCAACCAAAGTTTTGCAGAAAGAAGAGGAAAGGAATAAGCATTTATATAGCACCTACTACATGCTAGCCACTGTGCTAAGTGCTTTACAAATATTAACTTATTTAACCTTCACAGCAACCTTGCAAAATAGGTGCTTTTACTACCTTCATTTTACAGTTAAGATAGTGGAGACAGGTTGTGACTTGATCAGGGTAACCTAGCTAATAAGCATCTGATACTAGATTTGAATTCAGGACTCCCTGATTCCAGGACCATTTTGCTGGATGAAAAGATTTGGAAAAACTGGCTGTGGCGATTGGAGCGGTAAATCAATTAAGGAGACATAAAAAGATTGCCTTGCAGCAGTGAGGGCCCAGTGCAGATTAGGTAATATCAATTTTTAGTGTATTCAGGCAAGATGATAGCATGGTCTTCTCCAATTTCAGTCAGATGGTAGGAATAAATGCAAGACCAGAACTGGGAAGGGACTCAAATGTAAATGAAAGTGTGGAGTCTCCAAGGAGTCCCCTTGGGGAAGGGAGAGGAGTGTGGATGCTGGTGATAGCATAAAGTTCACAGAGAAGCTAAATCTGGCTCCATGATCTGGGGAAAACTTTTCAAGATAAATGTATGAAATTTTAACAAAATAAGCTGAAATTATTCCATAGGGAAAATAAAAGCAGCTGGAGCAGAAGAAATTGGGCTTATGAGATCTCAGATTTGAAAAGGATGAGCCAGAATGATGTAAAGAAGTCCAAGGTCCTAAACTAATCTATCTATTTAGTGCTATACCAATCAAACTCCCAAGAGATTATTTAACTGAACTAGAAAAAATAACGACAAAATTCATCTGGAAAAACAAAAGGTCAAGAATTTCAAGGGAATTAATGAAAAAAAAATGCAAATGAGGGTGGCCTAGCTGCACCAGATCTAAAACTATATTATAAAGCAGTGGTCACCAAAACCATTTGGTACTGGATAAGAAATAGATTAGTGGATCAGTGGAATAGGTTAGGTTCACAGAACAAAATACTCAATGACAATTATAATCTAGTGTTCGATAAACCCAAAGACCCCAGTTTTTGGGATAAAAACTCACTATTTGACAAAAACTGCTGGGATAATTGGAAACTAGTCTGGAAGAAATTAGGCATTGACCCACACCTAACACCATATAACAAGATAAGGTCAAAATGGATTCATGATCTAGGCATAAAGAATGATATTATAAACAAATTAGAACAATGTAGGATGGTTTACCTCTCAGACCTGTGGAGGGGGAAGGAATTTGTGACCAAAGAAGAACTAGAGGTCATCATTAATCACAAAATAGATAAGTTTGACTATATCAAGTTGAAAAGTTTTTGTACAAACAAAATGAATGCAGACAAGATTAGAAGGGTAGCAGTAAACTGGGAAAATATTTTTACATCCAAAGGTTCTGATAAAGGCCTCATTTCTAAAATATATAGAGAATTGACTCAAATATATAAGAATTCAAGCCATTCTCCAATTGACAAATGGTCAAAAGATATGAACAGACAATTTTCAGACGAAGAAATTGAAACTATTTCCGGTCACATGAAAAGGTGCTCCAAGTCACTATTGATCAGAGAAATGCAAATTAAGACAACTCTGAGATACCACTACACACCTGTCAGATTGGCTAAAACGACAGGAAATGATAATGATGAATGTTGGAGGGGATGTGGGAAAACTGGGACACTGATACATTGTTGGTGGAACTGTGAACGGATCCAACCATTCTGGAGAGCAATTTGGAGCTATGCTCAAAGAGTTATCAAACAGTGCATACCCTTTGACCCAGCAGTGTTTCTACTGGGCCTATATCCCAAAGAGATTTTAAAGGAGGGAAAGGGACCCACATGTGCAAAAATGTTTGTGGCAGCCCTTTTTGTAGTGGCAAGAAACTGGAAATTGAAAAGATGCCCATCAATTGGAGAATGGCTGAATAAATTATGGTATATGAATGTTATGGAATATTATTGTTCTGTAAGAAATGACCAACAGGAGGATTTCAGAGAGGATTGGAGAGACTTGCATGAACTGATGCTGAGTGAAATCAGCAGAACCAAGAGAACATTATACACAGCAACAAGACTATACGATGATCAATTTTGATGGACATGGTTCTCTTCAACAATGATGTGGTTCAAACCAGTTGTGCTGCGATGAAGATAGTCATATACATCCAGAGAGAGGCCTGTGGGAACTGAGAGTGAACCACAACACAGCATTTTAACGCTTTCTGTGAATATTTCCATGCATTCTGTTTTCCTTCTTAGGTTGTTTTTTTTCTTCTTCTCTTTCTAGATCTGATGTTTCTTGTGCAGTAAGATAACTGTATAGATATGTATACATGTATTGTATTTTTCATATAATTTATCCTATTTAGCATGTATTAGATTACCTGTCATCTAGGGGTGGGGGGCGGGGGGAGGGAAAGGAAAAGCTTGGGAAAAAAAAAGTTTTTTTGCAAAGGTCAATGTTGAAAGGTCACTCATATGTTTTGCAAATAAAAAGCTTTATTAAAAAAAAAAAAAAAAAAAAGAAGTCCAAGGTCAAACACAAATGAATGACATGGCTTAGTAATGACAGCATCAGGAAAACAAAGGCCACTGGGGTCTGAAGGTGCCAACGAAAGCTTCAAGCTGTGAGAAAAGAAAGGCCTTTTTGAGGGATGTCTCCAACAGGAAAAATAACAAGGAAATGGCAGTCTCCTGCCCAGGGCCAATGGTGCAACAAGAAAGCAGAAAGATTCTTGGTCTTCCCAGCCTCTTCATTTTGGGAGAAAGGGCCTTAAAAAGCTGGAAGGCATTCAGAGAGAATGAGAGAGTAACAAAGGGAAGGGGAAGGTCCCCTCTGAACTGACCAGCTCGAAGGAACAAGGCGAAGAGTCGCAGGAGAAAGTGTTTGCAGTGAGCTAGAAAAGAGCTCTGTCTCCAATATTTAAGGAAAAGCTGGAGATAAGGGGGAAAGGGGATGATTGGGAGGACAATCTGCTAGAAGAAAGTGGAGAGGAGAGGATCTGGGGTCCATATAGGGAGATTACAACCAAGGAAGAGGGAAAGGAGGAGAATGTCACCAGATTGAGAGATGATGCTAGATGATAAAAGGGGAAGGCGGAAGATTTCTTTAGTGAAGTCTAGGATGAGGTCTGGGAGAAGTGGGAGGGCAAAGGGGGGGGGATGCTTGAGAGAAGAGAAGATTTGGTACCATTGCTGTAGAGTCAGCAGGTCATCAGCTACTGTACTTTTGGCTCTCATCAGCATATAAATTATAATTATTTCCATGATAACCCTTTCAGAAAAGTTATGAGCATAGAAATGCATGATTTCCAACTATCTCGGGAATTGGCGGTTGCCTTATGCGCACAATTAGACAAATTCCACTAATGGCCATTGCTTCTCGAACCCAAATACCTTGCATCGGACAAGGCAACAAGTAGGTCCTTTATAATGATTGTGGAGTGATTCTTACTGAGGCAGCTAGAGCTGCTGATGAAGTCCAAGAAATCGGGATGAGGTGCGAGTCAAGGAAGGGGGAGTTGTCTGGGATGAATTCACAGGCTCAAGCCAGGGCAAAGGGCAAAACCGTATGTAAGACTTTGCAAGCTGGCAAAGTTCCTAATGAACTCACCATTTACAAGGGGAGAGGTGGGACGTTGTATGAGAAAGGCTCCAGAACAAGGTGTGTTCACTATGTTAACCGTGTGCCTCAGCAAGTTAACTGGTGCGCCTGTTTATATAAGATGGTCTGGGAGATGGCATCTATAGCTTACCGGTACAAGTTACCAGTGGGCATCAGTACAGGGTAGCTGTTTACCCAAGATAACCCCACAGGGTCAGCTTGCTCCTCACTAGGGTCCCCTGAGAAACTAGATTGCCATCAAGAACGTGGTCTTGGCCTAGAGCCCATTCAATCTGTGTAGGACAGAGACTGCTAACCCAAAATAATTCAAATAGATGTTTCTCGGAGCCAGAGCAGAAAGCAGGTTATTCAATCTTTGCACGAAAAGGACATCGCCTCCATTAGCCTCGTCTAATGGAGAGAGGCAAAGGAGAGACAACAGAGCCCGGCTTTTTATACCCTAAAACAATTTTGACCCCATATTGGGCGCCAGCTGTCCTTGACAAGGCTCACTGTCTGCCAGGGAACCAGAACAGGAGGGCTATAGATCACAAATCGGTTTGCATGAGAGTAAGCAAGGGTACAAGCAAAGGGGGGTTTCCTGGAATTGTAGGCCCAAACTTTGGCTGGGGTCAATTTTCTGGGAAGGCCTTATGTCCTCTCCATCCCACCTAAAGCCTCACTGCAATGGCTGCAGCATTAGGTCTGAGGTCAGAAAGCTTCAAAATCAAGTACAGCCACAGATATTTACTGAGCAAATCATTTAACCTGTTTGACTCAGTTTCCTCAAGTGTAAACTGAGGATGGTAATAGTACCTCCCAGGGCTTTTGTGAGGATCAAATGAATTATGGGCAAAGTGCTTAGCACCATGCCTGGCACATAGTTGGTGCTCAATAAATCCTTGTTTCCTTTCTTTTTAATAGCCGAAGGCACATTCGCTTTCTTGGCTCCGTGGTCATACTGATGATTCCTACTGGGCTTGCAATCCAATAAACCCCCAGATCTTTTTCAGACATACTTGTTAGCTGTACTTCCCTGATCTTGTATTTGTGAAGTTGATTTTTTTTTACCCCAAATGTAAGAGTTTACATTTATCTCTATTTACTTTCTTGTTCCATTCAGCACAGTGCTTAATCCTGCAAAGGCCATTACAATTCTTTTATGTATAGGGCCATAGACAGTAGGGAACTATGGGTGGCCCCTCAGCCCAGAGGGAATCTGTTGACAAGATCTGGTTCGGCTCCCCATCTCCCCTAAGGGCTCTGGGCCTTCCTGAGAAATTGAGGGGCTGTGACAACCTGTGCAGTAATTAAAGCAGAGGGATACCCATGACAGAGTCATCTACATATAACAGCTAGTTGTTTATGTGGTCCCACATGTATACAGCTAGTGCATGCACAGTGTTGCTTTGGTTATATAAGGGAATTAGGATATATAAGGTGGAGGGAATTTGGAATAAATGAATTGCATCTTTGACCATCCTCGGGAGTCTCACCTCATCACTCCTCCGCTGAGATCAAGGACTTGGGCTGGTCCGGAGATCCTCCAGAGTTATTTTGTCACCCCTGCTTGGGGGCTCTAGAAAGTCACCCCGGCGTGGGGACTCTAGAAAGCATAGTCTATTTTGTCACTCCGGCTTGGGGACTCTAGAAAGCATAGTCTATTTTGTCACCCCGGCATGGGGACTCTAGAAAGCATAGTATATTTTGTCACCCTGGCTCGGGGGCTCTAGAAAGCACAGCCTATTTTGTCGCTCCGGCTTGGGGGCTCTAGAAAGCACAGTCTATTTTGTCACCCCAGCGTGGGGGCTCTAGAAGGCACAGCCTACTTTGTCACTCCGGCTTGGGGACTCTAGAAAGCATAGTCTATTTTGTCACCCCAGTGTGGGGACTCTAGAAAGCATAGTCTATTTTGTCACCCCAGTGTTGGGACTCTAGAAAGCATAGTCTATTCTGTCACCCTGGTGTGGGGACTCTAGAAAGCATAGTCTATTTTGTCACCCCAGCATGGGGACTTTAGAAAGCATAGTCTATTTTGTCACCCCGGCTTGGGGACTCTCACAAGCACACAACACTTTTACACCAAAGTTCCAGATTTGACAAGTGTATGAATTTCTCAGGCAAAGCTAGGAAGTGCCAGCACTTTGATGAGGAAGTCTCTTATCCCCTGAACTGATTACCTTCCCTTGTATTTTGAGTTTGCAATGTTCCTCATCCAGGGGATATTCATTCCATGACGGGAACTCAGATGCGGTCTCCTTGGCCACCTAGGGTCACTGAACCTGGTGAGCAGAGGCAAAAAGTGGACAGAACTTTGAGCTTAAAACTCCTTTCACTCAATGGAAATTAATGTCTTTAACACGCACCTCCTTTCTAGAATATATGCCTGGTCTACTTCTCTGCTCCCAGGTCTCAGACCCCAGACCCCAGGTAAGATACAGCGTTGGCAAGTGTGGTGAGGGGCAGTTTGTCTGGGAGGAAAGGCAGGGTTATCTCAGTTCTTTCACTGGAATGTTGGATCCCTGGTGTTCAAACCAGGACAGGAAGTCCAGAATGTCTAGGAAACAAGAGAGCGAGAGAACTGGCTCTGTGAGCATCCAAGAAAAACCCTAAGGGCTGCACCCCATCCTGAATGAAGACTAGCCCAGCTTGTGGGGAAAACAGATATCACTGTCGTGTCAAAGAAAAGACACAAAAAGGCTGTGTTCCCACAGGCCAAACCAAAAAGAGGAAGCTTTGGGGACAACATAAAGACAGAAAAACAGCCAAAGATGGAAGTTTCTTCTATTTGTAGCCAAACTTTATAGCATCTGTCCTTGTACTGGCAAAGAACTGCCCATCGGTCGGGCAATAGCTGAACAAGTGTGAGTATGATGGAATACTGTTGTGCTATAAGAAATCAGAAGCAAGATGGCTCTAGGTATAGCTATAACATGCTATATAGCAAGATAAAGTCAAAATGGATTAGATTTAGACAGTGATATTCTAAGTAAATTAGAAGAACAAAGGATGGTTTACCTCTCAGACCTGTGGAGAAGGAGGGAATTTGTGGCCAAAGAAGAAATAGAGTTCATTACTGAATACAAAATGGATAATTTTGATTACATTAAGTTAAAAATGTTTTATACAAACAAAATCAATGCAGACAAGATTAGAAGGGAAGCAATAGACTGAGAAAACATTTTTTATATTCAAGGGTTCTGATAAAGGCCTCGTTTCTAAAATATAGAGAATTGACTCAAACTTACAAGAATTCAAGCCATTCTCCAATTGATAAATGGTCAAAGGATATGAACAATTTTCAGATGAAGAAATTAAAACCATTTCTAGTCCTATGAAAAGGTGCTCCAAATCACTGTTGATCAGAGAAATGCAAATTTAGACAACTCTGGGGTACCACTACACACCAATCAGATTGACTAAGATGACAGGAAAAGATAATGACGAATGTTGGAGGGGATGTGGAAAAACTGGGACACTGAAACATTGTTGGTGGAACTGTGAACAGATCCAGCCATTCTGGAGAGTAATTTGGAGCTATACCCAAAGGGCTATCAAAGTGTGCATACCCTTTGATCCAGCAGTGTTTCTACTGCACTTATCTCAATCCCTCCAGGCTCTGGGGAAACTACCTGATTCCTACAGGGAAACTCCCACCTCCAACTGATCTGGGAATCACTTGGGTCTGGGAAGCAATCACCACCCTTATTGATTTGGAAATTAGCCCCTAATCACTCCCTAGTCCCAAAACACAGAAGGCTAAATAAAAAACAAGACTTTATACCCCACAATTCACTATTTTCCTAATCAGGAAGTGGCCCACTGAGAGAAAGAGAGAAAGAGTTTCTCAGTGAAAATAAACTCATTTTGCCAAAAACTTTGTTTGCAAACTGGAACTGCGAATTCTTTTGCAAAACCTGTGACACCAGAGACCTCTGTCGCTGTTAGGGTATCCTCACCCCTCAATGTTATGGTATAGGAATGTTATGGAATATTATTGCTCTATAAGAAGCAATCAGAAGAATGATTTCAGAGAGGCCTGGAGAGACTTGCAGGAACTGATGCTCAGTGAAATGAGCAGAACCAGGAGATCATTATACACAGCAACAACAAGACTATATGATGATCAATTCTGATGGACATGGCTCTCTGCAACAAAGAAATGTCTCAAACCAGTTCCAATAGACTTGTGGTGGAGAGAGCCCTTTGCAGCCCAAGAGAGGACTGTGGGAACTGAGTTTGGATCACAACATAGTATTTACACTTTTTTTTCTTTCTCATTTTTTTGTTTTTTCTCATTTCCTTTTTGCTCTGATTTTTGTGCAGCATGAGATTTATGGAAATATATATATATAGAATTGCACATACTTAACATATATTGGATTACTTGCTGTCTAGGGAGGAGTTGTGGGGAAGAGAAGGAAAAAATTTGTAACACAATGTTTTGTAAGGGTATTGAAAGTTATTCAATTTTTTATTAAAGCTTTTTATTTACAGAACATGAGAGTAATTTTTCTACATTGACCTTTGCAAATTTTTCTGTTCCAAATTTTTTTCTCCTTCCCCCTACCCCCTCTCCTAGATGGCAGGTAGTCTAATACATGTTAGTTATGTTAAAAAAAATTTATGATAAATCCAATATATGTGTACATCTCTATAGTTATCTTACTGCACAAGAAAAATTGAATCTTGAAAGAGAAAAAAACCCTCAGAAGGAAAACAAAATACAAGCAAACATTCACAAAATGTGTTAAAATGCTTGTTGTGGTCCACAATCAGTTCCCATACCCCTCTCTCTGGGTGTATATGGCTTTCTTCACTGAGCAATTGGAGCTGGTTTGAAACATTTTATTGTTGCAGAGAGCCGTGTCCATCAGAATTGATCGTCATATAGTCTTGTTGTTGCCGTGTATAATGATCTCCTGGCTCTGCTCATTTCACTGAGCATCAGCTCATGCAAGTCCCTCCAGGACTCTCTGAAATCGTCCTGCTGGTCGTTTCTTACAGAGCAATAATATTCCATAACATTCATATCCCATAATTTATTCAACCATTCTCCAATTGATGGGCATCCATTCAGTTTCCAGTTTCTAGCCACTACAAAAAGGGCTGCCACAAACATTCTTGTACATGTGGGTCCCTTTCCTTCCTTTAAGATCTCTTTGGGATACAGACCCAATAGAAACACAAAGGGTAGGCACAGTTTGATAACCCTTTGAACATAGTTCCAAATTGCTCTCCAGAATGGTTGGATCCATTCACAGTTCCACCAACAATGTCTCAAGTGTCCCAGTTTTCCCACTTCCCCTCCAACATTCATCATTATCATTTCCTGTCATCTTAGCCAAACTGACAGGTGTGTGGTGGTACCTCAGAGTTGTGTTAATTTGCATTTCTCTGATCAATAGTGATTTGGAGCACCTTTTCATATGACTAGAAATGGTTTTAATTTCTTCATCTGAAAATTGTTCATATTCTTTGACCATTTGTCGATTGGAAAGTGGCTTGAATTCTTATATGGGACAATTCTCTATATATTTTAGAAATGAGGCCTTTATCAGAATCCTTAAATGTTAAGATGATTTCCCAATCTATTGCTTTCCTTCTAATCTTGTCTGCATTAGTTTGTTTGTACAAAAACTTTTTAACTTGATATAGTCAAAATTATGTATTTTGTGATTAATAATGATCTCTAGTTCTTTTTTGGTCACAAATTCCTTCCTCCTCCACAGATCTGAGAGGTAATTATTCATATTTTGAAAATAAATAACTTTAATTAACACAAATACATACATAAAGAAAAACCTAGGAAAACTTATATGAACTGATTACAAAGTGAAATGTGCAGAGCCTGGAAAACATTGTATACAATAATAGCAATAGCGTATAATGACCAACTATGAATGACTTAGCTGTCCTCAGCAATACAATAATCCAAAATAAATCTGAAGGACTGATGCTGAAAAATGTCAGAGAAAGAAGTCATGAAATCTGAAGGCAGACCAACGAATACTGCATTTTCTCAGCGTTTGAATTTCCTCTTGGTCACATGACTAATAAATATTTTGCATGACTGTACATGCGAAATACCAGATTCCTCAATGTCTCAGAGAAGGGGGAGAAGACAGGGGGAGGGAAAAGATTTGGAATGCAAAATTTTAAAAAGTGAATCTTTACACTTGTTTTTATATGCAACTGGGAAAATAAAATATAATTTAAAAGAAGAAAAAGGGTCAGTCCTCCCTTGCCTATTCTATCCCTTCCTTCTCCCATTGCCTTGGTACCTTTCCTCCTTCTCCAACATGCCTGGTTCGAGGTGGGGGGAGAGTCTTCCCCATTGCCCTCACTTAATTGGATTAGTCCCCTTCCATCATGTCATTTCTAGGCTGGGATAAAGCTGGAAGTTGCCTGCAGAGAGCTCTGGCACAGGTATGAAGAGGCTGGACACTAAGAAAAGGTTAGTCCTTAAAGCTCCCCATTTATTCTCTCCAGTTTGGCATGATAAGGAGACCTGACTCGATATATTCATCTCAAAAATTCGAAACACTCACCCTTTTTAGTACCCGAGTCAAGAATCTTTGGAATTATAGCCTGGCTCATCCCAGAGGCTCTCATCTCATCATTTCATAGCCTAGTGACTGTTCTAGAAGGAACTTTGAACCCAAAGACTGGAGTCAAAGCCCTATTTTTACCTCATATTTAAACCAGAGTGAGTGGTGGTTGGGTCCCTAAGGTGCCCGGATCTCCAACAGGCCATGTCAGTCTATCCTCCACAGAGATGAGAAGGTGATTTCCCTTAGCTAAGACCTGACCCTGTCATTTCCTTTCCCAATAAATTCCCGTGGACCCTAGTTGCCTCTGGGATGAAACATAAACTCTGGGCTGGCTTTTAAACCCTTTCAGAACCTAGCCCCAACTTACCTTTGCAGCCTCTGGCAGGAAAACAGCCACTACTTCCCTCTCGTGCTCTGAGATTCCGCCAGACTAGCCTTTTCTCGAGTTCTTATGCAGGGCCTTTGCACCCTTCATCACCATCCCTATGCAACCTCTCAGCAGCAAGGTTGCTAATGAGAAAAGTAGTTTTCGTAGTTGGAGAGAGCTGAAGGATTATGGGAGGCATTGATGTGCTGGCTGTGAGGAGGCCTTACGGTGAGGTGCCAGACAGCTCCGCCCAATGCTCAGGCTGCAGTGCCGTCTGTAAATATACGGCCCTGCCACTTCTTCTCTTTCTGCTCTATTCTTTCCTCATCTCAGAAGGCATATTGGAGATGAAATAATGGGTGGCTTTCTAAGAGGTCCAGTGCTGGGAGTCCGTGGCAGAGACGTCAGTAGCCAAATCAGAGCCCAGCTCAGCCCAACGGGCAACCTGCCTGGCCGCACCCGGCCGCAAACCAGTCTGGCAGCTGCGGTTTGGTGAGAGGAAGGTTTATGGCAACTGCCCAACATTCAGTTTGTTTTCCCCAGGTTGCGGGCACGGGGAGAGCTTCGGTAGGTATAGAGGTTCTTGCTGCGTAAAAGGCTAATGGAGATATCAGCTTGTTAGTGATATCGGGGAGACACTGACTAGCATGGGACAATATCAGGGTGTCAATCGTGTGATTCCTATTGGTGAAATGCACTAGATGGCAGCTCAAGGAGATTCCTGATGTCTCGAGCCTGGAAGAAATGAGCAATGGAGCTTGGGGGACCTCATCTGTTAATGAGTCAGAGGTGAGATACACCCACTCCCACAGCACACATCTCATATAAAACATTTACATATATAAAAGCATTTAATACACATCCCCAGACAGGGAGTTAATATGGCTGCCCAACTGAAGACACAGTCCCAACACTTGGTTCTGGTTCAGCTGTCAATCAGAAAACTGGCAGAAAACCTGCACAGGTTCTGAATCAGGGACGAGCCAACTGTAAGACACCTCCCCGATTCCCAGAAGTCAGCTGCCCAAGCTTCTCCCCCAAAGTGGCAGCAGGCAGGAGCTCTGAGAACTCTGCTCCCCATTGTTACATGATGGGACCCAGGGGGTCATTGTGGCTCCCTTGGCACTTTTGCTTTCCACAGGATGTCGTGGGATGAGCAATCTTCTGGGCAGAGTATCCCTGGAGAGCCCAGATCCAGGGGGACCCAGGATGGCCACTTGCCTTTCCTGGGCCTCACCCACCTCTGACCTTGTCCAACCCCAAACGAGTATCCTGCAAGCCCCATTCTCCATCCCTAAGTCACCCGCCTTCCATACTGCCTCACACTTACCCCCTTTGGCCTTTCTCCCTTCCTGCACACCAAGTCAAAGGGCCCCAGGCACTTGGCTCCCTTGGTTACTGCGGAGCCCAAGGCCACTACACCCACACCCACGGGACTCTTGCATCCCAGAAGTGTACACCCAGGGTGAGGTACCAGAGCTACCCAATGGCACTTGTCCTCAAAGCCCGGAGCCAGCACGGGCCTTACACATGGGAGGCACTTCCTGACTGCTCCATTTAGTGAGTCTGCAAACCCCGGGCTTGCATGGCCTGGGACAGCTGATGACTGGAATCAGTCCATATGGAGCCTTCATCGGGCGCCTGCGCAGGCTCTGGGCTCTAAAGACTGAGGAACAGACTGGCCCCAAGAATGCCCGGCTGACCCCCAAATAAATGTGCAATAATGGGGGTTAGACGGCAACTCAAGAGCGCAAACGGGAGACCTGTGGCCTCAAGATTCAGGAGGGGGGGAGAGCCTTTCAAGGTCAACTCAATCTGGACCACACACACACACACACACACACACACACACACACACACACGCTGTCGGCTAGGAGGGAGAACCATGGACAGGGGAGGGAGCTGAGGGGAGAGACAGGCAGGAGTAGCTCAGGTGGGAAGGGCGCATTTAGGGTTCTGCCAGCCAAGGAGCCACAAAAAGTGCCGGGAAGAAAGCCGCCAGAACACCTCCCATCCCCCGGGGCGTACGCTTACCCCCCGGAGGGCGGGGCCGGCTGGGGGGGTGGCCCAGACCCACAGGTGAGCTTTAGTCCCAGACGCCTGGACGTGGGAGCCATACTGCCCACAGCGCTGTCCAGCCGGGCTGTCCGACCTCGGGCCACAAGACAAGCAGCAGTTTGTCCCTGATCTCGGGTACCCGGACGAGCCGCGCTGCCCCGCCCCCCCCCCCGCTTCTCTGGCCTGGGATAACTGGACAGCTGCCCCCGCTGCTCAGACCTCAGATCACTGGACGAGCAGCCAGCCGCCCTGCTCCCTGATCTCGGAGAACTGGACAAGCTGCGCCCTCCGACCCCATTCAGCTCCGCTCCCCTCCCCTTCCCCTCTGCTTAGGCGCTGGACAACAG